>LOEQ01005202.1:68723-107338 GCA_001685075.1 Bramus lutescens
CTGTGGGGTACCGGGTGGGACAGAAAACCCCAACAAGCAAGCCAGCCCCTCATGATACATTATTATTATTAGTTTGGGTTTTGTAGGGCTTGTTATGATTTCTTTTCATGGTTACTTTGTTTTCTCTTAGTCTCCAAGCTAAGTAATTTTCAATTTTCAGCTACCAGCAGCGCGAGAAAGCACACTCTTCATGTGGTATATTTGCTCTCAATCACCCTACCAGCTTCCCCTGGATTCTGCTTCCACTTCTCTTAACACACTCCAGGATTTTGCTGGTGTTTTTCCCAAGGTTCTTTCAGCTTCTGGCTGTAGCCCAGTTCCATAACAAAGGCCACATTTATAATTTTATTATGAAAATGCTCATTTCTAGGTACCCAAATATTTGGGGATTTTCTATATCTGCATTATTGAACCACTCCAAAATTCAGGGGCTTTTAAAAACAATCAAACATTATTAAGTTTGTCCATAAATGAGTATTTCAGTGATTGATGCTTATGAGGTTTTTTTTTCAAAATATTTGTAGAAATAATTAATTAAACATCAAGTGTTTTGTAACTGTGAACTGAAGTCTTCTCTGACCCATTTCCTAGATAAACATGACACCTGGGTGTTGCACAGACTTGCTCTAACAGACCCCTTTCTCTTTTGCATGGCTTGGCCATGATTAAGAAGCCAGAGGACTCTATGTATAGGAAATATTCATGCACTTGACCTCACCTACTTACCTGTACACTTGATTTCATTAAAGCTTGTAATAGCACCCTGTGCTGGCTGGTTTTATGTCTACTTGACATAAATTAGAGTCATCTGGAAAAAGAAACCTCAGTTGAGAAAAATCCCCACCAAACTGGCCTGTGGGCAAGCCTTTAATGAATTTTCTTGATTGGAGTGGGACGGTCTAGCCCACTGCGGGTGGTGTCACCCCTGGGCTGTTGGTCCTAGGTTCTATAAGGAACTAGGCTGAGCAAGCCACGAGGAGAAAGCAGTAAGCAGCACTCCTCCATGGCCTCTGCTTCAGTTCCTGCCCTGACTTCCATAGAATGATGGGCCACAAGCCGTAAACTGAAACAAACCCTGTCTTCTCCACTTTGCTTTTGGTCATGGTGTTTCATCACCACACCAGAAACCTGAGGACAACCCCTTTCTATATTGCTAATGAAAATGTTATATCAGTGACCAGAAGCTCCAATTTAATTTTTTTTTTACTCCTTTTGGAAACCTTTCCTAAAACTATAGAGTGAAGAATCCTCACCTCAAGGTGAGCATGGTAGCACTCTGGAGGCAAAAGTAGGCAGCTTTCCTTGAGTTCTAGACCAGTCTGGCCTGCATAAAGTGAATTACAGGACACTCATAAACAAGCAAGCAAACAACAAATGGATTCTTGCCTCAGTCCTTTATGCTTATGCAGTATAGCAGCAAGGAACAGGATTCAGAGTGAATGTATCTCCTCACTATCAGAGTTTCTCTATGACCAAACTCTCCTGAAGAGCTTCCAAAGAGCTCTTAATCCTCATCTGGGGAAAAACAAACAAACAAACATTACTTGTGTTTTTTTTTAATCAATGCTCTTTTTCAAAATAAATATGACAAATAACAGCCAGATCACCAAATTCAAGACTTTGTAAACCTTGATCCACAGACTGATAGAGACAGCTTTGCTCCTGCTTCTGTTGCTACACAGCCTGTTTTTAAAGGCTTAGTACAATTCCAAATGTGGAAACTAAAATCCAGAAGTTGAGAGATTGTGGATATAAGCCTATAGAAACAGAGCAAATTTATACCTTTTAGGATTCTTCAGAAAGGTTATTAAATGACAATGTTTACAATGACTGGACTTTGAAGCCAAACAAACAAAAATCAAAACACAACCTCATCTGGAAGAGGCAAAGCTTCCACAAAACATCTTCAATATCAGATGCTGGAAGATTAAGACTCCCAGAATTTGAATACGAAGCCCCTTAAGAGTACTGACTGAAATACTTCAGATCAAAATTTCTGCAGGTAGGGAGACAATATTTTGACTGAGTCTGTTTTAATTACCATCTATTGGAAACAAATACTAAGATAAAATGTCTGCAGAAAGAAACATTCTTTGTTGTCAAAGAACACAAATGAGCAAGCCTGTGTCGGGGGCAGTAAAGCATTGAGTAAGGACACGGGACTTGTACAGATTGATTCAGAACAACTCCATCCAAATCCAAATTTTTCTTCTTACCTGTTGTCTGAGGTTAGTAATTATGCTGGAAATTGTCAAACACCCATTTTCTTCTAAGAGTGGAAATAATAGTACCATCTAATAATTTGTTGGGTTAATGTGAGCATTAAACCAAATGAGATAATTTATCAAGTAGAGCTGCCCAGCCTAAAACATCCCAAGCATTAATCATCACCATATTACTATAATTTTATCCTCCACACACTGAACAGACTGTTTGAAAAAGCAGAGACATTCATCTGTAATGCTATTGCTAAAAGTCCTTCCCAAGAGGAGACATTATCAATATCTACCCTTTCTCAAAAGGTCCTATTGGCAACCCCCACCCCCCGCATTGTTCAGCCAGAATTCACCCTGGGAAACCACTGAGTTAATTGGGCTTCCTTACAGAGCACATGTGAAGGGTGGTGCAAGGTGGTGGGTCCTCCTCCCTCACAAACAGGCTGGCCCTGAAAAGCCTTCACCCAGCAGAGACAGGGGCTTCCCCAGGGCTGCATAAATGGACCCCTCTCCTCTTGCGTTCCTCAGGCTATACATTCTAGTTCACCCAAGGCCGCTTGCAATTGAGGTAGAATTGTATACAACAGGTGGTAGTGAGCAATGAGATTCTCAGGTAAGGGTGTCTTAAAGGATGTGAATAGTCAACCAGTCCAGCTAGTATGATCCTTTTGTCAGTGTGCACAGATGAACTCCCCAGGATGGTGGCACTTGGCTTGGGGTAGAGTCATACACAACGTGTGTTATAGGAAACTTCAGGTCATATGAAAATTAACACATTCATGTTGTTTCTCAATGGTGCACTATTTTATAAAAAAAATAAATCACTGCAAGTCAGTTATAACAGATAATTTTGCACTTAACACTGTGAGTGATTTAGGGATCATGTGGGTTTTCTTCAGACATTCAGCTGGGATTCATTAACAAATAATGTCACAGCAGCAAGAGGGAAGAGGCAAGACTGTGACATTAGGATTAGTGAGGGGACTTGCTGGAGAAATTCCTTGGTTCTGAAACAAATTCACGGACATTTTTAAAATCACAGACAAACTGTCTGAAATGTAAAACAGCTTTGGGAAGGTCAATATAAATCATTCTGAAAAGAAATGAAATATGTCACCAAATTCATCACAAAACATTTAAGAAAGCATAAAGGCTAAACCACACATCAAAATATCTAAGCAATAATTGGATATTTTATTTTTCATAATAAAATGCTGAACTATGAAGAATGGTTTCCTGGTAACAGCAGCAATACTAGGTTAATAAAGTAGAATCCACCCTCCAGTATTCAGCACCCATTCAGATTACCAAGGCTGACATTACTTTGTTGTTTGTTTGTTTGTCTTTTGTGGTTGTTCTTCATTTCTATTATTACAAAATGCAAAGCAAATTTAAGCTGACTTTCTAAATATCAAAATCTTCTTCCAAAATCAGAGAAGATATTGATGTGTGGCCTCAGTGTTCCCTGGAGCCTATGGACCTATTTCTTTTATTATTTTATGTACATGGTGTTTTGCCTTCATGTGTATCTATGCATTGTTTGTGCCTGGCATCAGAAGAGGGCATTGGAGTCTCTGGAACTGGAGTTTCAGACAGGTATGAGCCACCATGTGGGTGCTGGGACCCGAACCTGGGTCCTCTGAAAAAGGAGCCAGTGCAGTCAATGCCAATAACTGAGAAGTTATCTCTCCAACCCCTGGAACCTTTCTTAGCAGCATGAAATCATACTCAACGAGATCATTCTTACTTGAAGAACGGAGAGGAAAGACCCCTCGTGGCATAAACTGTGAAGGGACAAGGCCATCCTTGAGTCCACTGCCCTCTGAAGTTCCACACACTGAAAAGGGTTTTGTGGTTGGTTGTCTCTAGCTGTGTGGTTTCAATGTCAAGTTGACAGGACTGGGACTTACCTGGCAGATGAGCCCCCAGGCCACCTGTAGGGATGGTTTGACTTGGGCACGCCTGTGAGGGATTCCCTCAATTAGGCGAGCCGATATGGGCGGGTCTATCTTTACTGTGGGTGGCAGGTGCTCCCTGGTAGGAATCCTAACCTGTGCACAATGGAGAAGGTGAACTGAGCACTGAATTCATTGCTCTTTTCTTGCTGGTCATGGACATGATATGATGTCCAACTGCTTCAATTCCTTGCTGCCTTGACCTCCCTGCCCTGAAGGACTGTGTCCTTCAACTGTAGAGGAAATAAGCTCTGGCCCCATCGAGTTGTTTCTGGCAGAGTACTTTAATCTCAGCAACTGAAAAAGAAACTCAGACAAGAGGCATTTGACTTGGTTGACTCTTATATTTAACGTAAGTCTTTCTGTTCAAAAAAAATTAATGCAAGTATTCTAATTTTCAATCTGATACCCTAAGAATAAATCCTTCAATCCAATTGAATTCTGAACAGCTATAAGAATTACACTATGAAAATAAAATAAAATAACAAAATCAAGAAACTACTAAATAGGAGAGATGTGCAAGTAACAAAACTAACATCTATTACTACTAAAGTAGAGCCTGCTGTGGCTAGTCTACACCAATTATGGTGAGCCCTTGCCAGTAACCAACCTAGAAATGGGTATGAGGTACAATTACAATCAATGAGACATAAGCTGGAACGCTCTGGGGAACCTCACTCACTGACTTAAAACAAAAAGAGCCTCAAAACCAAAACACTCTCCTAGTAGAAAGTGTTTTCTGTTGCCTGGAATATCTACAGCTATCTTGGGCCATGAGCAATACTGCCCTAGGGATGAACATTATATCAATGACGGCAAAGCGTAAAATGGAAGAACTCAGATCCCTGATATTTGTGAACTAATTTCATCCTAATGTGGCCCTTCCCATGGACCTCTTATTATGTAAGATAATACAAGTTACATCATGACCCACTTAAGTTGGGATTTCTCTATAATTTAAAGCATGACTTTATACAGACCTTGTTGATCATAACAATGTATCTGAGAAGTATCTCACATCCCTCTTCGGATTTGACGGAGAAACATGGATCAACAGATAATTTGATGTGGGTGGGCCATAAAGGATTCCATAACTGGGAGAAGGTTTTACCATTTTGTCTCGGACATGGTTTTGCCCTTAGCTTTTCTTGGCACATATTGTCACCAATAACTAATAAACATAAAATATGTAAAAGGGGGATCTGGAGAGATGAGTCTGCCATTAAGAGCACTAACTGCTCTTCCAGAAGACCTGGGTTTCCCAGCATCCACGTGGAGGCTTACAACCAGTTATAACTTTTTGTTTTTTACAGGGAATCTGATACCCTTTTCTAGACTCTGAGGATACTGAACTCATAGGGTGCCCATACAGACATGCACACACACACACACACACACACACACACACACAAATTTAGATCTATTTAGTAGATACAAACAACTTAGCAGAGAAGGATAAATAGTATGCTAGATAGTAGAATTAAAGTCCATCACATTTTAACTTCTCTTCCTGGTGTTTGTGTAGCTCACCACCATAGCGTCTGCTATACCCTGCATCCCTTTGTTTGTTGATCCCTGTCTGGGAGCTCTTAGACAACACCAGCTAATACTAGTTTCTTTTATACTTCCACTCCTAGTTTGATGCTACAAGTTGAAAGAATGAGTAAATGAGTAAGTGAGTATATTGATTTAAAGTACTTAATCCATCAGTTTGAAGCTAAAACATAAGAATCATAAGAAATGGACACTGTGATCAGAGCAAAGAACCTGTGGCTAGACAAGGCAGAGGCCTGAGGAAAGAACCCATTACTACCATTCTGCTTAATGGACATAATACTAAACCAACTCTTAAAGATGTATTGGTAAACCCATAGATTATTACATCTCTCAGTCCCCACTGAAGAAGCTTCTGGTAGTAGATGGTGATTCTGATGGTTAGTCTTGGTTGTCAACTTGACTACATCTGGAATTAACTAAAAAGTGGCTGGATACACTTGTGAGGGGTTTTTCCTAATTAAATCATTTAAAGTGGGAAGACCCACATTTAATCCAGGTTTTCTAAGATGGGAAGATCCACCTTTTTGGTGGCAGCCTATATAAAGGACATGGAAGAAGGAAGCTTTTGCTTCTTGCTTGTTTGCCCTCACTCTCACTGTTAAGTTTACTCTTTCATTAGAGCCTTCTTCTTCAGGATTCTGCATATCTTGAAGACCATCTGAGACATCCAGCTTCATGGAATGAACACTACTGGATTCTTAGAATTTCATTGGTTGACAGCCATTGTTGGACTACATGGACCACAGCCTATAAGTCATTCTAATAAATCATATATAAACACATATATAATCACAAATGTGATTATACAATCACATATATATGATATATACATATATGTCTGTATATATGTATGTATGTGTGTATATATAGACATATGTATGTATGTATATAGAGATGTAATATATATTTATAAATGTTAATCAGTTCTGATCCTCAAGAACCCTGAACCCCAACCTACACAGTGATTAATACAGAGACCCCCACTACTGGTCACTATGCAGAAAACAGGAATCTGCTGGGTGCTCACCCCTGAACGGGACATCCGTATCACTCCTCTTCCTCCCCAACTCTCAGAGAACGTTTCAGAAAGCGGGACATAAGGACTGTAGGAGCTTGAGACAGTGATGGCTACAACAAAATAGTGATTTCTAGATACAAAAGGGCAGCTGCGTGTATGAGCTCTTAGCAATCGGGACATCATGTACCAGACCTATACAAGATCAATGGAAGCAAAGCCAGCATGGAGAGGGAAGGGGTGGGGGCAAAGTGCCACCTCTGGTTAAGGAGTTACTAGCAATTGCTGCGAGAGGCAAAGTCAAATGGTTGTTGTTACAGAATGAGGGGCTGCTTGTTCTTCCCAGACACCAGGCTAGCTTAGCCCCCAAAATAACCACACAGAAACTATATTATTTAAAACACTGCTTGGCCATTGGCTCTAACTTCTTATTTGCTAACTCTTACATATTAGTTTAACCCATCTCCACTAATCTGTGTATTACCAAGTGCCAGTGGCTTACCGGAGATTCTAACCTGCATCCATCTCAGGCAGAAGATCCATGGCGTCTCTGGCTCTGCCCTTCTTCCTCCCAGCATTCAGTTCTGTTTTCCCCACCTGCCTAAGTTCTGCTCTATTAACAGGCCATAGCAGTTTATTTATTCATTAACCAATGAAAGCAACACACAAACAAAAGGAACTCCTACACCAGTTGTTGTTGTTGTTGTTGTTCTAAGGTTCTGACTCCTGTAAGGTCAATCATGCTCTAGAAGATGATCCCACGCCCAGTAGTATTCAGGCATCACAAATTGGACTCCATCCATAGGTTTCAAAAAAGGGAGGGGATATGACATTCGGGGTAGGGTAAGGAGGTGGGAGTGAGCTGGAATGGGATGAAGATGATCAAAACATAATATGTAAAATTCTCAAAGAATTAATAGTAGTATTTAAATAGAAATTATAAAAGAAGTAGAAAAGATAAAGATGGAAAAATTTGGGTTCATAGCCAATAAAACAGAGGAGGAAATCATATCTCAGCTGCTACTCTTCTAATTCAGCCTTGCTCTCCTGCTTCTGTGATTTGCTCATCTATGTTCATGTACACACATGAGCAACAAAATGTTATAAATGGTCCATGTGTTTCACAACCTTCACAGCAGCTCTCAAAAGCACATTGAGTAACTTGTGTTATGCTTTAAATACCAATTATTGTGGATTTCCATTCCTGTGAAATCACCTTGTAATTTGGCCAGAGCCACTTGAGCCTTCAGCCTCTCTGCAAAAGTCTGTGCCATATGGTAGCATTGTGGAGTACCTGGAAATAAAATGTGACTCCGGTATTTAGTCTTCTTATTTCAGGAGGCTATTTAAAATATTTCACTTTCCAACATTTTCTACTGCTCTTTCACAGGATCATGTGGAGCCCTAAAATGTGGGACTTGGCCTATGTTAGCCCTCTATGATCAAATTCATTTCTAGGCTTCTGGAAAACATAACCATTAAAATAATGCTGTACATGTTAAGAATTAAAGAAATCTAACCAGTTGATTTCGGGGGGTAAAAGAAGTATTGTTTTGAGAATGAAAAGAGTCTCACAAATGAATGCTTTGTTTTAACTCAAAGACACATTCATTAGAAACCAAAGCAGGCTACTAAATCTGTTGGCTAAATAACAAAAGCCCTAACATAAGACTTTTCTTTCATTATCAGCACGATGCTCTAGGCCAACTCCTGTCCATGGGATGAGCCTTTGGGCCATGGTCTTATTTAGAACTGTCTTATTCAGAGACTGTTAAATTTGAACCAAGAACTAGCAGGAGTTTAAATGGTTGAACGTTCAGCATTCATACATACACCCAAGAAATTACAAACTTACTTAGATTCAGAAAAGGTGACTGTTGAGGAATATTACTTTAACTAGGCAAAGAAGTGTTAGACTTGTTTCTGCTGTAGACTATTACTTTAACTGTGTAAAGGCATGTTACTTTGTTTATGTTGCATTTGTTTAACTGTGCAAGAAAGTGTGTTTAATTAGGTAAAGATGTGTTGCGTTTATTTCACCTTGCCTGCCTAAGGCATCTGATTGGTCTAATAGAGTTGAATGTCCAATAGCTAGGCAGAGAAGGGATAGGTGGGACTGGCTGACAGAGAATAAATAGGAGGACAAATCTAGGCTGGAGAAGAATGAGAGAAGAGGAGAGAAGAAAAGGAGAAGAGAATGAGGAGAAAGAGGGGGACACACCTGTGATCAGAAGCCAGCAGACAGACAGACATAAAGGCATCAAGAAAAGTAGGACATACGAAAAGAAAAGGTAAGAAGTACCGAGGCAAAAAATAGATTAAAAAAAAAGGAACAGGTTAGTTTAAGTTAAAAGAACTAGCCAGATATGAGCCTAAGCTAGGCCAAGAATTCATAACTAATAATAAGTCTCCATGTCATAATTTGGGAGCTGGTTGGTGCCTCCCTTCTAAAAAGAAAGTCTGCTACAGGTGACTATAAGTCAATTTCTGTTCAAATAATTAAAATGATCCAGCCAGGAGGTCACCAGACTCTAATCTTCCACGCTGCAGTAGAGTGGAAATTATTTATGAGAAATATAGTATTTGGAAGAGGCTGAAACAATAGGTTCTCTATGCTGTCTTTTCTAAGACTCACAGCAGTCTTATGATTTGTGAAAGTGTGCTAAATGCAGAAGAGGGAAGAATTAGCATTACAAAATCACTACGTTCAACTGTGTAACAGAATATAATGGAAGGCTCAAATACTAAATTTTAAAACTTTATTTAATAAGGACCCACTGGATGACTCTGTGCTGTTACATATTATATATTAATATGCCACATATTGATTTTTTGAAGCTACATTTGTCAGACATGCATGCAATAATCTTATAACATCCTCTTAAGGGCAGCATAATTGAACAGTTAAGAGAAATACTTCTCAACTTATTTTCTACCACAAAATCTTCAATATAAACTATTCACATCACATTTCTGGGGACTGTGGGTCTGAGCCTATAGCCAAACGCTGTGAGACTGTTGGAGAGCCTGGAAGTGGAATCTGTCTGGCCCCAGCACAGATTCAGAAGCCTTCAAAATACAGCTCTACATTAACTGACACTACACCTGTGCAGTGGGGCCCACATATCTACTCCATGAATTTGGGTGGCTTGTGACTTCTGAAGTCTGTCGGGTGATGTCACAGCAATGCTAGGGGACACGAGCCTATGTCAAACACAGCCATGTGCTGCCTCCCTAAGAATCTGGTTCTCTGGATGCCTCCCCTGAAGAAACTCCCTCTGGGACCCCAGGACACGTAATGAACCGTGCCACACTGTCCTGATTGGTTTTGCTCTGTTTGTCAACCTGACACAAACTAGAGATATCTGAGAAGAGGGAACCTGGACTGAGAAAATGCCTCCACCAGCTTGGCCTATGGACAAGCCCTGCATTTTCTCCATTAAGAGTTGATGTCAGAGGGCCCATATCTCTGTGGGTGGTGCCATCCTTGAGCAGGTGGTCCTATGTGTTAGAAGAACACAGGCTGAGAAAGTCATGCCAAGCAAGTCAGTAAGGAGCACTCTTCGTGACTTCTGCTTGAATTCCAGCCTCAACTTCCTTCAGTGATGGACTGTTACCTGGAAGTGTAAAATGAAGTGAACCCATTCCTACCCAAGATGCTTTTGGATCATGGTCTTTCTCACAGCAATAGCAACCCTAGGGCACACATGAAGAAGCCATACATAGATGGTCTGGTTGACAGGGCCTCCCTTCTGGTCACACCACCTAGAACACAGAGACATGAGACAGATGTTTGGATCAGTGACTCAGATTTTAACAAACACCAGATTTCAAAGGAGAGCTTGTGTCAAAGAAGATAATTGAGCCCCACTGCTAGAGTTTTTGACTCCGTGGGCTGAGATGAGCACAGATAATTAACATTTGTAATTTTCCAAGAAGTCTGGAGGCTACACCTAGAGCAACAGTGTTCTATAAGAACGGAGCACTGAGATTCCAATACCTAGGTGATTCAGCCATCCTGTTCTGTCTGCAGTCTCAGTCCACAATCCCCAGGATGATTTTTTCTGTTTTCTTCTCTTCAGGAAGGTTTGTTACTATGAAAAAGAGAAGAAGGCATCATAGAAAGTTTCTAATTCATTGTCTCTGATTCTAAAAGTCTAACGAAACTCTTCTGATTTCATGGAGGGACCCCACAGCACACATCTCAGGGAACAGCGGATGCTGACCACCACATCCAGGAGGGCTTTCCCCATGCTGTGTCAGAGTAGGGGCTTTGAGGTGAGAACTGGATTTAAATTTTACCTATACCATTAAAAGTTAGCAGACCAATCAATAAGGCAGTAGCTAGATCTTTGGAGTTTATGTTATGGAGGGTAAAGTCCCAGTTCTACCACCTAAAGCAAGATGCATAACCTTTCTGAGCCTCAATTTCTCCATCCCTAAAATGGCCTGGGAGAAACTGCTGTGGTCAGTCTGGGAAACAATACCTTTAAGACAGCACCTGGCAGTAAGAGGCCAGTGACCGTCATGCCAGTGTACATGCCCTTATTTTTTCCTCTAAGATCTGTTGAACATTAAAACATACCTGCAAAAGCAAGACAAACAAATGCACTCCATGGTGGTGGTGTGGTGGTAAGGATTAAATAAAAAGCATTTCATGAGTGGTGGTTGTCTTCGTCATTGTTACTATGAAATAGACATATTTCCTGATATAGGAAGGTCAAGTCAACAGCCCTCGCTCCAATAAAATAGAGCTGTAACCGGAGATGGGACTCAAGACAACCCAGTGCAGAGTGCCTTAGTCAGGCATTGACCAAACATGGAGGACACAGGTGATAAAAAATAAAGTAAAATAAAATCTGTTGCATTGAAGGCTCTAAAGAATGCCTGCAAGTCTGCTCACAAGCATGCTGTAAATGGAATAATCCCTGCACTTAATCTTCAGATCACAGAATAACCCTGGCAGTGTCACATGCAAACATCTGTGAATTAAACAGCATACAACTGCTGTCCCCCAGCATCTGCTGCATCCAACATACAGGTTCCAGGTGTCACACCTATAAGACAACGTGCTGATTGATCAGCAGAGGTGTAGCAAATATTTTGCACTATTATTAATAAAAACTGTACTATTCACTTTTCTAATTGCTATGACAGAATGCCAGACAAAAGCAATGTAAGAAAGGAAAAGTGTCTTTGAACTGACAGTTTGGGATTACAGCGGATCGTGACGCAAATGGTATAGAGACAGAAACATGAAGTAACTGGTCACATGACATTTACAATCAAGAAGCAGAGAAAGATAAATTTTGGCTCTCTACTACCTTTCTCCTTTTTATTTAGTACTAGATCTCAGCCCAAGATGAACTCCAGCAAATGCAATAGCTATAATAAATGTGAAAGCCGATAAATGACAAGTTACCATAATCAACAGGGTCTTCACAAAACAAAGAACCTGGAGAGACGGCTCAGTGGGTAAGAGCCCTGGCTGCTCTTCTGGAGGACCCATTATTCAGTTCCCGGCACCCACATGGTGGCTCAAAATCATCTGTAACTCCAGCTCCAGTGGATCTGATGCCTTTTTCTGGCCTCACAGGACACCAAGTAACCACATATTATACATGGATGTATGCAGGCCAAACACTCATGCATATAAAATAAAAAGAGATCTAAAAGAAAAAGAACCTTCAGGACCCCAGTAAAATGGATCTATGGTGATGCAGTGATTGGTGAAGAGCCTGGCAGTTTGGAAGCAAAGTATTTTTCAGTTCTGCCATCCTGAAGCTGTGTCTAACCCAAAGTACGATACTTAAGTTTCCTGAGCCCCCATTACTCCATTCCTAAAAGAGGCTGAGAGAAATGGTTGTGGTCCAGGAGACAGTGCCCTTAAGACAGCACCTGGCGTTGAGAGACCAATGGATGTGACACAGCTGTGGATGGCCTTCCTCAGGTTTGGTCTCTGTTCGAGCATTAGGACATATCTGCTCTCTCCTTTATCCAGGCATACACATACCTTAACATTTTTTTCTTATGATACTTTACTCTTATAATTCTTATAATTGAAGAATGTTGGAACAAAGCATATTTTTATTTTGCCTGGATGGGAGGAAATCTCTCTAAATATAGGAAATAAGGGACAAAATAAAAGACAAATATTCGATTTCATAAAAATAGAAACCTTCCCTGTGTTAAGAAGAACCATATTAGTTAAATTAAAACTGAGAGATAATATACTTTTCTAGCTATTATGCAAATAATTCATACAAATCATTAATGAAACTCTAGCTTTCTGGTAGAAATATCAACTAAGATATAAACAGACAATTTACCATATTAGTCAGAGAAAGCATTGCAAATTTAACTCCATACCCTTTCTGTCATAGCAGGTTAGCAGACAGCTATTTTATAGTGACCAAGTTAGCAGACAGCTATTTTATACTGGTCAAGATTCATTAAGACCCATATTCATATTCCTTTCGTGAAATTGGTCTAATTTCCCAGAAACTCAGACGGTTACATAGATTAGAAGTTATAAAAAATATTTCCAATCTGGAATCTAAGGGAACTTAATTATAAAGAAATAACCACATTCCCAACAATCAAAGTAAATTGATATTTGTGCATGTGTTTAAGTGTATGTTTTTATCATTTCAAACATTTCCTAGTGTGCTGCGAAAATGAAGGCAAAAATATGGAGAGGGGTGTCAGGACACACCAGGATATCCCGAGGGTTCCATCAGATGTCAGCAGTCATGGCGTGGAGCGCTGCAAGGAACGTGTCTCCTGCAACACTGTTGGGGGCCAGGAAAGAAGGCTGCGGTCACTGCCTGTCAGAGGCGTTCACGTGCAGTCCCAGCATATACTCACTTTCTGCGGCCTACCCCGGGCGGTTCAGACACTAATTTGCATACATGTATAGGCACAATCACTACACTATAATTCCAGATTGGGGGATTAAGCTGGTTTCGTTTCCTTTTCCTTTATGCTTTTAAATTTCTTCAGTGCTTCTGTCATGAGATCCAGGGCACGCTGCCCTGAAAGAGGGTTCCTTGGCATACTGGCATTTTTAATACAAAAGAATTTGAGAATATGTATATCCGGGAAGTGTGTGGTCCTCTGATACCCGTCTATGAGACACACTCAAGGGAGAAGTACTCTCTCTCCCTGAATTTAGTGAAGGAGTTTCCTAACCTCGGAAGCCAAGAGACCGGAGAAGCCTGAACAGCCTTCTGCTCGCATTTGCTGCACTAGGCTCTTACCCCAGTGGGACCTGTGCTATCCTGTGGGACGTTCCGCTCTTCCCCAAACTCCCCATAAAAGCACTCTGTTTTGACTTCGGCTCTCAAGCTGTCTCCTGTGTCTCAGGAAATTTAGGATTCAGGAAAAATACAGTGTCCTTGAGAATATCAGAGACTATGACCCCTGGGCGGGCTGAGGCTTAGGGGCCTAGGGTCCTGGAAAATCAACACCAACTAAAGCCACCATGAGCTAGGGACCTCCAGGTTCTTGCCTAACAAATTTAAAGAAGGAAATTAACCACTCAGAAAAGTGGTTTTTTTTTTTTACAGCAATACCACTTTGGGGCATATATTCAATGGATCCTCAATTGTACCACAAGGACATGTGCTCAGCTATGTTCACAGCACCATTGTTTGTCCTAGCCAGAACCTGGAAACAACCTAAATGCCCCTCGACCCAAGAATGAATAAGGAAAATGTGGTACATTTACACAATGGAGTACTACACAGCTGAAAAAATAACAATATCTTGAAATTTGCAGGCAAATGGATGGAGCTAGAAAACATCATATTGGGTGAGGAAACCCAGACCCAGAAAGACAATTATTATATGTACTCACTCACAAGTGGTTTTTAAACACAAAGCAAAGAAAACCAGTCTACAATTCACAATCCCAGAGAACCTAGACAACAAAGAGAATCCTAAGAGAGAAGACATACATGGATCTAATCTACATGGGAAGTAGAAAAAGGTAAGATCTCCTGAGTGAACTGGGAGCATGGGACCATGGGAGAGGGTTGAAGGGAAGGGGAGAGGCAGGGAGGGGAGCAGAGAAAAATGTAGAGCTCANAAATAACAATATCTTGAAATTTGCAGGCAAATGGATGGAGCTAGAAAACATCATATTGGGTGAGGAAACCCAGACCCAGAAAGACAATTATTATATGTACTCACTCACAAGTGGTTTTTAAACACAAAGCAAAGAAAACCAGTCTACAATTCACAATCCCAGAGAACCTAGACAACAAAGAGAATCCTAAGAGAGAAGACATACATGGATCTAATCTACATGGGAAGTAGAAAAAGGTAAGATCTCCTGAGTGAACTGGGAGCATGGGACCATGGGAGAGGGTTGAAGGGAAGGGGAGAGGCAGGGAGGGGAGCAGAGAAAAATGTAGAGCTCAATAAATATCAATAAAAAAGAAAGAAAAGTGGGTTTCAGAAGGTAATTTTCCTATAGGATTATGAATGTGAACTTACAGCAGGAACAGGTCCCCCTAAACAGGACACCTTTGAGCTATTAGTCCAGAGGATTTTTTTTCCCAAGCCTTACACCAGAAACTACAATGGGGCATGGGCAGGAATAAGCTGTTTTGTTCAACTGGTCCATCTGACGTAGTTTGGATCTCATCCTCATGTAGAGCAGCGGTTTTCAACCAGCAGGTTGTGACCTCTTTGGGAAATGAGTGACCCTTTCACAGGGGTAGCCTAAGACCATCAGAAAACAGATATTCATGTTATGATTCATGACAGCAGCAAAGGTACAGTTATGAGGTAGCAATGGAAATAATTTTATGGCTGGGGGTCACCTTTATTAATGGGTTGCAGCATTAGGAAGGTTGGGAACCACTGATATAGGCAAGGATATTCATTTAGGCTGAAAGTAATATCAAAGCAGACCTCCATTCTGGCAGTCCAAGACCATTGGTAAGGACAGACTTGCTGACAGGATTGTGCTGGTTCGATTTTTTGTTTATTTGTTTGTTTGTTCCTTTTGTTCAATTGTTTGTTCCTTTGGTCAACTTGACACAAGCTAGAGTTATCTGAGAAAAGGAACCTTCATCGAGGGATTGCCTCCGAGGGATTGCCTGTGGACAGTCTGTAAGGTGTTTTCATGATTAGTGACTAATGGGGGAGGGCCCAGGCCATGGTGGGTGGTGTCACCCCTGGGTAAGTGGTCCAAGGTGCTATAAGAAGGCAGGTTGAGCACAACTTGGGGAGCAAGCCAGTAAGCAGCACCCCTCCATGATCCCTGCCTGATTCTGTTTAAGTTATTGCCCTGACGTCTGTCATTGACTGTCTGTGATGGAGACATGTAAGCCGAATAAACCCTTTTCTCCACAAGTTGCTTTTGGTGATGGTGTTGATCACAGCACTAGAAAGCAAACTAGCATAAGATCCAAGGATGGATCCAGTTTCCAGCCAATGGCGAGCATCAAGACTGCTAGTTCCCAGAGTCCCTCTCCTCATACTCTCTGGCCAGTTTCCACTTCCTGTGCCCATCACCGGTATTTAATAGCATGTTGGCTTTTCTCTTATTAATCTGCTTTTTGTTAGAAACTTTCAGTCAATGAACACCGCTATGATAGGGAGAAGAAAACGCTACTTCCCCTCTGCTGCTTCCGTACTGAGCACACATTGTTTTTTCAGTCTTGATCTTAATCTTCAGATTGTCCAAGTGACGTTTTAACCAGGATATCACATTCAGTCTAGGGAAAGCTGCAAAGCTCAGGAAATAAAAAATAAAAATAAAAAAAACTGCAAATGAATTTCAGAGAGATTCTGTACATGCTTCTCTTTCTTCTTCCAGAATAAATTATTATTGGAGTTAGCCATGTCTTTCCCTGTACAGGTTAACTCTAAATCTCTTCAAATTTGGTTATGAATATGAATGTAACCTTTTGTCTCCTATAGATATCCAAGCACTTAAAAGAAGATTTATGTGAATGAGCTAAAAAAAGAACACAATTTTTTTTGTCAGTATAAATAGCCAAAGGGCCTGAAACTAATGAGCTCTACATTTGAGAGCCCTGGTCTTCTGATGAGAAGTAAACATTTTAAAGCACTGAGTGACATTTTGAGGTCCTCTTACTGATTTGTAAACTGCTGTGTCATCCGCACACTGGAAGCCAATTCTGAAAGTTTCTGAGTTGAGATTTCTGTGCAGAGAGCATCTACCAGGAGAAGCAAGCCAGCAAGCAGCAAGCATGTTTCATAGGGTGCCTTCTGATTGTGAGGCAGCGTCAGACTGGAAACCACAGGCTTCGGGAAGGGAGAGTCATTAAGGCTCGCATGCAGCTTGCCTTGAATTAGCTCTATGACCTGGGATAAGTCACTTTCTCTGTTTTTGTTCAGATTTTCCATATCTGTAGTATGAGCATATACTGCTATTGTCTTCTGGAGCATTATAAAAAAGTAAGAATTGAGTACGAGAACAAGAGGCAGAAGCCAGCAGGCAGCAGCCTTTCCTATGGGCCAGACTCCCAGATAACTACATGCAAATCCCTTCTAAGGTGCTGGCTAATAATTAGGATGTTAACTAGCACCTGAGAAGTTGGGGGAGATTTGTGCTTCTAAAGTGGAATTAAGTGGAACTGCCCTAAATATCAGGATTGATCAGTAGGGCCACGATGTCCAGTGTGGACACCTGGAAGTTCAGCGGAGGAAGTCAGCTATGGTTTCTCATAGGCTTCCCCTCAGTCTTGTGAACTGAGGAAATCCACAGGGATAAGTATGTGCTGTGCTCACATTTACCAGAGTTAAGTGACTTTCTTACTTTGGTCTCAATGGGTCTGTGCCTTCACCAGTTTGTTCAGCCTGGTCCTAGAAACAGCTGAGGAAAGTGTTTAGTCTAGCCATAGTTTAAAATCTAGGTACTGAAGAGTAGCTGTATGTTTTGGATGGGGGTAAAAATGAATATGGCAAGATGGCCAAAATTAATGTAGAAAAGTCTAACAGACGCAGACTATTAAAGATGCCCAACATACACACACACACACACACACAATCTGGCAACATCACTATAAATGAAGACAGAAACAGAACACAATTGAAAATAGCTAGCATCTAACAAGCAAGTTGTTATCTGTAGTTTTGGGGTTTTTTGTTTATTTTCTTAGTATATCCTAAACTGATAGTTTAAAATTTTGTATATATGTGTTTCCTGAGAAGCCTCTGTCATGCTCACCTCATAAGTACCTGTGTACCTAGCGGATTCCACAACTGCTTAGTCTTCATAGCCATTACAGGACTTGTAACAGACATATTGCAGACAAGGGCAACACCACCATCTGTAGTAAGGAAGCCATTTGTTTGTACTGGCCGCCCAGAACCGAAATAATCACACAGAATCTGTATTAATTGAATCACTGCTTGGCCCATTAATTCTAGCTTCTTATTGGCTATCTCTTACATGTTAATTTAACCCATCTCCATTAATCTGTGCATCACCATGAGGTCATGGCCTACCAGCAAAGTTTCAGCATATCCGTCTCCGCTGGTGGCTCCATGGCTTCTCTCTGACTCCACCTCCTTTCTCCCAGCATTCACTTTAGTTTTACCTGCCTAGCTCTGTTCCCCTATAGCTTGCTATAGGCCCAAAGCAATTTCTTTATTAACCAATGGTATACAGCATACAGAGGGGAATCCCACATCAACCATCTTTCTCACGGACTGCCTTACTTACTTCTCTTTTGGCACAGCTTCTATTTCTACATTGTAGACTTTTTTTCCTTAAATCCAAAACTGCCCAAAGCATGAAGGGTCTTGGTTTCAACTTATGTAATTTTAATGAAATATATATGATAGGTGATTTTAGTTTTTATATTAAAAAATAATTTTATTCTATTAAAACTGTGTTCCAAGCCAGGTATGGTGACACAGACCTATAATCCCAGCACTTGTGAAGCTGAGGCAAGAAGACACAGAACTCAAATTCAAGATTAAAAAAAATACACAACACCAAACAAACAAGTAAAAGTATGTTCTACTTCTATTTCTTAAGGGAAAAAGTAGTATAAACTATGGAATATAAAACCCAACCAAAAGGGCTGAAGAGGTGGCTCAGTGGTTAAGAGCACTGGCTTCTCTTTTAGAGGACACAGGTTGAGCCCAGCATCCACATGGTAGCTCACAACCATCGGTAACTCCTGTTCCAAGGCCTCTAACAACCACTTCTGACCGCACCAGGCATGCATGTGGTACATACATGTAGATTCAGCCAAACCACTGAAACAGATAAAATAAAATTAATCTAAACATTTTTAATTAAAAAAATCAAAATGAATACATGGCATTGAACACATGATAATGTTTATACAATGCTAATGAGGGGGCTACAAAGATGGATTATTGGGTAAGAACGTTGCTGTGAAAGCATAAAGCTGTGCTCAAAATATGAACAGCCACATGAAATATCTAGGCTTTGCTGTACATGCCTGTAGCCCAGCACTGGGAGGTACAAACTGGCAAATCTTGGAAGTTCACAGGCCAGACAGCCTAGCCAAAAAGCTGCACTCCTGCCTCAGTGAGAGACACCGTCTCTAGACAGTGAAGCGGAGTGATACACACAGAGTGTGTCACTCTCACGTGTGCAAACTAAAGACACTGTGGAAGCTTCATCCCCTTCCAAGGGCAACTATTTACAGCTCAAGTTTACACTTACCATGAAATGTTGAGGGCAACAGCTCATCCAAAGCGAAGAGCCTCTCAGAGATTTGAAATATCATCTGTGTGGATGTCTTTCTTTTTCTTTTTACTATTTGTTTTAATGTGCACTGGTGTTTTGCCATGGGTGTGTCCAGTCCCCTAGAACTGGAGTTACAGACAGTTGTGAGCTGTTGTATGAGTACTGGGAATTGAACGTGGGTCCATCTGGAAGAGCAGTCAGTGATCTTAACCACGGAGCCATCTCTCCAGTCCACCAAGTATCCATGAATACCGTTTTAGAACAGTTTTGTTTCTTGAGACAGACACTCAGCATGTAGCATTTGCTGGCCTGGAACTTACTATGTAGATCAGGCTGGCTTCAGACTCGCAGAGATCCACCTGCCNNTCTCTGGGATTCAGGTTATGGACCACCCCAAGTGGCTGGTGTGCATGCCTTTTTAAAAGTGGTTACCCCTTAAAAGTGACTAGAGACAAGCCATGCATCCTATGCTTGACTTTAACAGAAGCAATGCTTTCCCCGCCGTGCAGTCTTATAACCACTTTCTAAGAAATAGTAAGACATGAATTTCTCCTGTTCTCAGGCATCTCACTTCCTTTTTTATTACTGTATTCTTTCCCTGGAAAAATGACAATAATAAAACAAAACAAAAAACAAGCAAAAAACAAACAGTTCAAATCTTAAAGAGACCAAGCAACTCTGGAATTATTGTTTTGTGCTCTGCCACACTGTGTTAATTTTTGGGAAGTGACTGATTGTGCACTTGCAACAAGTTAGGTGATCCTGCATCAGGCCAACTGAAGCGTGAGGTAAACCCCACCCCAGGCTGCCATGAAATCGCTGCCAAGAAGCAGTCAATTAGACTCCCAGAACAGCAGGGGCTTCTTGAAGTCATGTGGAAGAACATAATTGGCAACATAGAAGGTTCTAGGGTACAAACTAGTAGCAGGGACATAAACGGGATATGTCAGAAGGGGACATGGGTAAGGCTGCCTCTGGGCTTTAGCGTGTTTATGAACGGTTTAATGTGGTGGAAATGTTCCCCTCACCTTGAACAGACAGTTTCTCAGGAATAGTGTAATGCCATGGTATTAGCATAAAACTATAAAGATAGACTGTCTTCCTGTCCATGGACAATGTCCATTCTCTGTGAAAGGCTTCCTTTGTAGTAGACTTGACACACCAGAAAGACAGGTTAAGGCAATTTCCTGGACAACTCAAAGATAAACGCCTTCTCACTTGTTGGTATGTTCCCTCTCCTCTCTATTCTGTCTCTACTCTGCTGAGAGTAAATATTAAAAAAGCCTCAATTAAGCATTATTCAAAATATTATTCTAAGTTCAAGGCTAACAAACTGGGGGGNNTCGTGACTTTCTGTTGCAGTGGGAAAACATCAGAAGCAACTTTTAAGAAATAAAAAGTTGATTTTAGGCTTATGATTCCAGAAGATAAATCCACAAAGGCAGGGGAGGTGTGGCAACAGGCAGCTGATGCAGGAAGCTAAGAGATCATATCTTCAGTGACAATACAAAGCAGAGAAAGAACTAGAAGTAGGGTGAGGCTATAAACTCTCAAAGTTGTCCCCAGCAAAACTGCACCTACTCCCCAAACAACACCAACAACTAGGAACCAAGTGTTCAAATACCTGTGTCTATGAAGGACATTTTTTATTCTAACCACCAGGAGTGATTTCATGTGAATCATTTAGAACACTATAGGAACGTATTGTACATTGCTTTCTCATTTATCACCACTACATAAAAACAAAGACCAAGGGAGCACTGGAAAGTATTTCATGGGACTGGGAAGATGGATCAGTAGATAAAGCACTTGCCACACTTTATCTGGATCTTCAGAGCCAAGGTAAATTATAGGTGGGTAATAGAGGACCACTTGTAATTTCGGCACTAGGAAGGTTAAGACAGAGGAATCCACAGAGACAGAAGCATCTCTGGAGCAATGTGTCTAACAAGACAGTGAGCTCTGGGTTTAATTGAGAGACACTACCCCAACTAATAAGGTAGAGAACAATTGAGGAAGACATGCACACAATAAATGTACTCACTGACACACATGTGAACACACATGCATAAATATAATATACACATACATATGCCAAAAGAAAAATATATCCTACGCATACATAATCCCTTTAAAACAAGCATTTATTCATCACCCATAGGATAGTCAATCCTATGCAAAACACAAGAGTCATTTGATGTAGTAGGAAATGAAACATGACAGCAAAACTCTAATCCCTAAATTCATGGTAAGTGAAGCCTTGGAGATGATAGCGAGATATTAGTAAGCACACCTGGAGAGCAATAGTCAGAACTAGCCCAGAGGTTTGAGGAGGTCTCTTGTGCCTTCCACTGACGTTAGTCAGTTGGTAGAATAAGAGGCTCCTTTGCAGATGAGAGTAATCACTGCTTGCTTACAGCTTTCGTTTCTCCCCAGTTCACTTCCTGCTCAGCATCCAGAATGAACAGTCTAACCTACAGATTGCAGAGAGGGCCAGCAAACACAGGAGGGAGCAGGGCTGTTTCTCCTGGGTCCAGGCAGAAAGTTTACCCTGTCACTTGCCTTTTCTCCATTCTGGACATGTAAGACTGAAGTCAAATGTGAAGATCAGAATATAGAGACATCTACATGCTGTGAGACAATGGTCTGTATCTTGTCAATTATATTTTAAATGCATGCTGATTGGCCAGTAGCCAGGCAGGAAGTAGAGGTGGGACAACCTGGCAGGAAGTAGAGGCAGGGCAACAAGAACGGGAGAATTCTAGGAAGAAGACAGCCCATTTCCTCTGCAGTCCTGACCCAGCCACAGAAGCAGCAAGATGTGACTGCCTCCCTGAATAAGGTACTGAGCCACGTGGCTAACATAGACAAGAATAACGGGCTAATATAAGTTATAAGAGTTAATAAGAAGCCTGAGCTAATGGGCTAATCAGTTTATAACTAATGTAGATCTCTGTGTGATTTCATTGGGACTTAACGATTGTGGGAACCAGGAAAGACAGAAAACTCAGCCAACATCTACAGACTATTGATGGAAGATATGAGTGACAGCAGACAGCATGACCCCAGTGCTCTCATAAAGGAAAGCATTTAATTGAGGCTTGCTTATAGTATCAAAGTTTTAGCCCATTGTCATCATGGCAGGGACTATGGCAGCATGTAGGTAGGCATGTTGCTGAAGAAGTTGAGAATTCTACATCTGGATCCACAAGCAGCATGAAAAAAAGAGACATTGGGCCTGACTTGAGCTTTTGAACCCCAAAATCCACTCCTCACCCCAGTGACACACTTCCTCCAACAAGACCAACACTAACCCCAACAAAGCTGCATCTCCTAATCCCTCTCAAGTAGTGCCACTCCCTAGGGAGCAAGCATTCAAATACATGGGCCCATAGGTGCCATTCCTATTCAAACCACCACAAATACTAATAACTAAAAAGGATAATAAGCCCTTTCAGAAGTCTAGAAAACTCTGCTGGAGATTTGGATTCAACAGGAAAGGGGAATTTACAGAAATGTACAAAAAGAACATTGTTAACACTATAAAATGCTGCTGAGGAATCAAATCAGATAATTATGGAGAATGTTCATTAGTTTTAGGGACACAGAGGCCACTGGTGGCTTTGCAAAGAACAGTTTTAATGAGGTAATAAGAGCAGAAAGCAAATTAAAGTGTCTTGTGGAGAAAGAACTTGAAATGCAGACACCCAGTATGCACAATTGATTGGCTAAGTATGCCTTTGAAGGACAGGAGGAGGAAAGAATAGATAGAACAATACACATAACGGACATGCCATGTGACTAGGGAGACAGAATGTCAATAGCGGAACAACAGTGTTGATCTAACAAGCACACAGATGTGAAACAGACCAATCACAATGGGCAAGAGAGCAACTAATGAGCACTTGACTGTCTACAGCCTGATACAAGGGCATCCTAGAAGTCAGCACAGTTGAGTTCAGACTCTTGCTATTTTTCTTTCATGTGTATGAATGTTTGGCCTGCAGGAGCGTCTGTGTACCATGCTCAAGGAGGTCATAGAGGGCATCTGATCCCTAGAACTGGAGTTATAAATGATCATGAGCTGTAGGTGTTAGGAATTGAAGCTGAGCCCTCTGGAAGAACAGTCAAGCTCTTACCTGCCGAGACATCTTTAAAGCTCCAAGTTCAAATTCTTGTTCTGGTATTTGTTAGTTTCCTTCATCTTTGAAGTAGAAATAGTCTCTTATTTTTCTTCCAAATCATCCATTTCAAAAATATATTTTTCCATCCAATTGAAGATGTAAGGCACAGACACCCAAAAAAAATGTATGATACATGAGTATCAATTTTTCTTTCTGTATGTTAAAACATGTAGTTAAGAGGAGTTTAATATAATAACATAACTTTGTAAAACACATCTTCATATATGAATTCTAACATTGTCATAGTTGATTGGTTTATATATTTTTGGTTTGTTTTTCTTTTTTAAGAGAGGGTTTCTCTATGTAGCCCTGGCTGTCTTGGAACTTGTTATATAGACCAGACTGGCCTCGAACTCAAAGAGATCTGCCTGCCTCTGTCTCCAGAGTGCTGGGGTTAAAGGCATGCCCCACACCAGGAACTTTATCCTATTTGAAATCTGCCATGCGTTGGGTATTGTCATGCTATACGAATTACTTCACAGCACTTGAAACCTCAGTTTTTTACTGCACTTTTATCTCTCCACAGCTCTATGAAGCAAGTAGGGCAGATGTTATTTTACCTTGTGACAGATAAAGAAACTGGGGCAGGTTGAGGTGAATAAGCCAGGCCTCAAGAGCTCAGCCTCAGCTGCTCAGTGATAGCTGGACAGGATCAGTCCCGGGAGCTTGGGACTCTCTTTGCATTCTGTAACATGCAGGTCAGGACCCCTTTTCAGCAGCCGCAGTGCATACAACAGTGGTGAGCAGGAAATTCATTACTTCTTGCACTTGAATTTTTCAGAGGGGAATAAAGCACATCAAGTTAGGTTTTCTTCAACCACAGTTTACCCACATATCCCCAGACTGACTACTTCTCTGGCATTGCGTCCTCCTTGCACTGAGCCTGGCCGAATACTAGCCTCCCCACTGTAAAGTTTAAAGCTAGGGAGAGCTGAGGGGGGGAACAGTTGAGTCCTGAGCCCCAGTGAGTGGACAAGGAAACCATAAACCCGTCTAAAAGGAATTCAGTGTCCAGGAGAGAGAGTCTCTAGATATAAGGAGCTGCAAAGAAGACAACAAGCCAGTATACTGTTCTCACTGCCACTCATCCAAGGAACAGCAGCTATTCATGTGACATTATTTTAGTGACAATATGTAAATGAAGACCTATTCATGAATAGTTCAATAAATATGTTCATCTGCCTCTTTAAGTGAAATATAGTCATTAAAATAATTAGTTGGATCTGTTCCTTGAAATATAAATAATGAGAAAGGCAAGATGCAACCATGCATAGCAGGGTAGTATGTACAGTATATATTCTCTATCTCTGTGTATGTCTGTGTGTGTGTGTCTCTTTGTTTATCTCTCTCTTGTGTGTTTACTCTTAAGTCTCCGTCTTTGTATATGGTATCTCCCACTTTGAATAATCTTCCTTCTCATTCACTTCTTCTACCTAAGAAATTCATAACTCTCTTTCCCAGGCCCATCTAAGGGCCATATTCTCAGGAGTGTATTCCCACATTCCTTGGCTGAAGTTAGGGCCCCTCCTTATTTACTTTTTAATAACAGCCTTTTCCACTAACAGAGCTCTTGAGGCACGCTGTATAATTGTTTTAATTGTTCATATTTCTCACTAAAGTATGCTTTGTGCAAAGAGAGACTGTCTTATTCACTTCTAGCTTCTTATATAACTCCTAATATTAACTAGGAGCTCAGAGCTCAATTAATATTGATTGAATGATCACATGGTTCCCTTTAAGCATCTCAAGAACATTGGTGACATCACTTCATAGATACCTTGTTTCACTTCTAGAGAGTGTTCTGGAGCCTACTACCTCAACAAGATCTTACTTATTGAATGAATTTACACATGCATAGCAATAAGTATTACAATCTTGATACATGTAAGATATGATTGTGCCCAATAGCTGACATAAAGAATATTCAAGATACAAGACAGTGGGAGACATTTAAGAGGATGGAAGCAATGAACAAGATCTTTAAGGACTAGGATGTATCTTACTGGTGTTAAGCCTGACTTGAGGCAGATTGACTGTAACATTTCCTTTGCAGATGATCTGACTATTGTGAAATATGTCTATACATAGAAGTCTTGCTGAAGGGGTGGGTTTCTGCAGCTTCTATACACCTTGTGGTTACATGCCTACTACATCTGCAGTTACTTTTGTAAATCATAGGCATGTAACTCAAAATGTCTACTTTTATTTTCAAATTGGAAATTTATATCAAAATGGAAAACTGAGAGACTCTGGGGCTAAATAATACATAAAATTGGGGCCAAATTTGCATCCCTGATGGGAGAAAAGGCACCTGTGCATAGCAAAGAGAAGCAGATAAATGGGAAGTTCTGGCAGGGATGACTGACAATCCAGTACAAAGAGACGTGAAGATGGCAGCTCCACTTATCTGTCCGTACACTCATCCATTCAGATATCCGGTGCATTTGCTAGCAACCCTATACTACTACCAGTTCCAAGGCCTCAAGACTGAATGGAATAATCCAATTCCATGGCATTACGGGGCTTGAAGTCCTATAAAAGTTGCTATGGTAAAGTGTCACAAATATTATGATAGAGAAGGTCAGGATGTTATGGAAGCATAAAACATGTGTACTCAACTTTGTCTATCTTCTGTTGTCTTGCAGAACAGTCTCTACACCATGTAGTCCCATTGTCTTTCACTTTTCTGCCTTTTAGTCCCTGTGTGATTCCTCAAATTGCTTCCAACACACATGGTTTCTTCCTGTGATCTGGCATAATTGATATCTGATTTCATCTACTAAGCGTCTCCGTGGTGCTGTCCCATCAGGAACTGGTCTTCTCTGCCTGGTAGAGCTGTTGATCATGAGAGATCACTCTCTTACCCTTTAAACTGGCGGATCAAAACTCTCCACATTCTGAATGAAGTGATTGACTCAGACGCTGGCGATCTGACTACTGTAAATGACGTGGATGACGCAGCACTTGCTTGTGAGGGCTGATGGGGAAAAGGAGAAAAGTGTTTGCCCTTCTGAAATTGTAAGCACAGGGTCTTTTGGAGTTCAAAGTTACTGAGACCCTTATGGCTACCACTAAAGAGCACTTTCCCATGTATGAGGACAACAGAGTCAAAAGATGATGACATCTCTTTAAGCACCTCTTAAACTTTCTAGTTCTCTGAGCCAATCAGTTCCCTTTCCTGCAACATATTTGAGTTGCTTTTATTCATAACTAGAAGTATTCTCAACAATATACCTGTCTTAGACACATTTCTGCTCTATGCCCAAATAACGTGTAGGTGTGAATGTAGTGATGCTGGGCATAGCCAGGACAAAACTGACTTACTCTTTCTATTACTCTTTCTCAGATTGTAAAAGCTCATTGTATAACACTTAACATAACAGTTCTTTAAACAATTTCCAATATCAACATTGGTGAGACGGTGTCATGCCTATTCCTACCTTGTGGTGTTTTTCTAAGGTTAATTAGCTACAAAGTGACTTGTTTGGTATCTGCAATGTGTTCTGGCACCAATGTCCAACACATCCCTCATTACTGTTCTGCCTGAATTTTATCCCTTTATGCCAAGCCTCTGCTTCAGCTCTCCGCCCTTGGTATGCAAACTAAAACATGCCAACTGGAACATTATGAATCTATCTAATTATCCTTTTGAAAAATTAAAATCATAACATAAATTTTATTACCCTGCTAGAGTCTAATTTTCATATGCAAATTTTAATACATTAATAGTATAATCAGATTTTCCAAGGCTCTTAAATTGTGCCAGTTTATATTTTAATGAAGAGGACAAATGCATTTTTCAAAGCTTGATAAAAATAATCCGGAAATAGTTACAGCAACAATCAGACACAGGTATCCATCACATGAAAGAAAATTCTCTTTTCTCCACATTCTTTCCTCTCCTTAATACACAGCAGTCCTGAACTAAAAATAGAGAAAATGGCAGCTTTCTACTTTTTAAACGAAAATTTCCCTGTAGCGCTAGGAGATCAATCCTTAAAACTGTAAGATTTGGGAGAAAGAAAAAAGTTTTGCTTGATGACTTTAAACTATTTCAAAGAAATATTAAGTCTGTGTTGGAACATTTAAAATACTACTTTTTTCTAATTTTTTACCTTGATTAAACTATTAAAATAAATTATTACACTTCAGTTTCTAGACAACTTAACAAAACTAAACTCTGTTATAATTTTAGAAGTTTAGAATCCCATTTAAATATTATATTTGTCAAAGCTGGTTTTTGTCAGTTTGACACAAACCTATACTACCTGCGAAGAGGGAATCCCAATTGAGGAACTGCCTCCATCAGGCTAGCCTGTGGGCACATCTGTGGGAAATTTATTAATTGCTAATTAATGTGGGAGAGCCCAGTCTGTTGCAGGCAGTGTGATCGCTGGGCACTCAGTTCTGAGTTTTATAAGAAACGTAGCTGAGCAAGCCATAAAGAGCAAGTCAGTAAGCAGTGTTCCTCCATGGTCTCTGCTTCAGCTCCTGGCTCCAGCTTCCTGCCTTGGCTTCCCTCAATGATTGTGACCTGGAGGCCAAACAACCCTTTTTCTTTCCAAGTTGCGTTTGGTCAAAGTGTTTTGTCATGGCAACTGAGAAGCATATAGGACAATATTGTTATTTTTTGCCAGTCCTTGAAGAATGACATAGACAGATATACTCTAGCAATCAGACCGTACATCAGAGGCCATCCCCACTTTGTGTGTGGGGGGAGTGAGAGGTGAGCACATGCACAGGTCACAGCACTGTGTGGTGGTCAGAGGACAGTTAGCAGCTGTCTGTTCTCTCCTTCCACTATGGGGGTTGCCAGGATCAAATTCAAATTCAAATAAGGCAAGTACTTTACCCACTAAGTCATCTTGCTGGCCCTTTGAGCTTTATTTTAAAATACAAGCATTGCTGTATTTATATAAAAACATAGAGAACATTAATATTTGTGTTTATAAGATATATTTTCTTTATTAAAATAATATTTTGATATATACAATAAAAAGAAATGATGAATGATTTTTTTTAACCCAAGCCCATTAAGAAATCCCCTCTTGGGCTGGACAGATGTCTCAGCTATTAAAGGCTATGTCCACAACCAAAACAATAAGAAATGGGCTGGAGAGATGGCACAGCCATTAAAGAGGGCAAAAGGCCATTAAAGAGGGTTTCTTAAACAATAAGAAGCCCTCTCTTGGTTTTTTAAAGATCTGTATATTTAAGAATTTATCTGAGCTTATGTCTATTTTGTCTACATGAAGATTACCCAGTAGACAACATACAAATCAAGCAGACATAATTCTGTAGGGTAACTATCTAACTATGATTCTGCATCTCTCAACATTAATAACACTTAATGCTGTCTGAGAATAGAGACCTTGCTACTTCCTTGCACTGTTGTGGTCACCACTAACATCTGACCACAGACAAACAAATTACCAGCTAAGTGTGAGCTGCTGAAAGGACCGGAGCAGAGCAGAGAGGAGATACAGCTTAGTAAAGTAAAAGGGAGGAAGGAAGCTCCAGAATGATCCAGAATGATCTCTGAGTCACGGGGGAGCATCAGAGAGGCCCTAGACTACCAGCTTTCAAGGGTTGGGGAAGGCACCCAATGAAAGAGACCAACAAATCATTAGTTTTACATTTTAGATATAATTAATTCTATTTTATTTTATAGCATTTCTAAATGTGCTATTGGGATCATGGCACTGACAGCAGACTTTGAATTAAGGGACATTTTCCCCTTCACTAATTAATTAATTAATATTCTCCTTAATTAATTATCAAAGATAGTTGGCTGACTCTGGCATGACATTTATTCTTTTTCCCCATTCTCTCATATGCACATTCTGCTACACCTTACTGAACAAGCTGAAAATTCAATAAATAAATGCATTTGTTAATGATTTAGTAGAATGCAAAAGGAAAGGAAAGCTGCCAGATCCACACCATGGGTCTCCCACTTTGCCAAAAATGACTACAGTGGTGTCAGGGCTATTGGTGTGAACACAACTGCAGGAGGCCAGGATGCTGGGGAGGCTGCGTTTCTGNGCTGCTGCTCTCAGAGCCCTGTTAAAGGGGGCTGCTCTAGCTCCAGAGTCTGCACACTCATGAATGCTAAACCAGAGGTTTGAGCATGTTCATGTCAGGGTTTCTTCCTTCTGCCCTTCATACACAGCAATGATGTTATACTGAAATTCAAGACATCAGCTTAGAATATGTTAATGCTCATAAATTAAATTGCTCACAGAAGGTGATCAATTTTTAATGTTTACACTCAAGATGCTCTTTTTAATTAACACTTAGCTACATTTGTTCTCTGTGTGATGCAGAAAATGTCTGAACTTGCAGAGAACTGCATTAAGTTGTTTAGGCATCAAACTGCAGTAATTTCCAGAGTTGTGCTCTTCCACAGAAGAAAAGGGGTTTAGCTTCAGATGGCTGACAGTATAAAGACACCTGAGTTACTCTCAGAAGTAGCAGGAAGTTATGCAGTATGCACGCATATTTTTGGAAAATTACTTGAATTCCTCATAAGGAGGTAGAAAAATATCCCTCCCAAAGACAAAGATGTGCTTGAAGATAAGAGTGTGAAAATTGCAAGAAATTACTTTATTCAGTCCAAGTTGATTTAGAATCTACTCCTATGACTAGTTAGCTGAATAGAACCAGAATTAAAAAGACAAGACTGCCAGCTCATTGTCAGGATGATCATGGAAAATGGGCCCAACTCCTTAGAAAAAACACATGGCCTGTGATAAAAACAGATAGATGTCCATGGGTTAAATTGGGCAAAGTAGCTTCCATTGTAGTGTTGCTAAGTGTCTTAGTTTGGTTTCTATTGCAGTGATAAAGACCATGACCAAAAACAACTTAGGTAGGAAAGGGCTTATTTGGCTTAGGTATCCACTAAGACGGGAATCCAAGGCAGGAACCTGGAGGCAGGAATTATAGCAGGGGCCATGGAGGAGTGCTGCTTACTAGTTTGCTGACCATGGTTTCCTCAGTTTACTTTCTTATAAACCCCAATGGTGGCACCAACCACTGTGGGTTAGTCCTCTCCACATCAAACATTAATCAAGAAAATTCTCCCATAGCTTTGTTTACCAGCCAATCCAGTAGAGGCATTTTCTCAATTAAAGTCAGGTTTTCCTAAATGAACTTGGTTTGGGTCAGGTTGACAAAACAAGAACAATTAAAAAAATATGAGATCAGAAAGAATAATTTCTGGACCAACGAGATGGCTCAGTGAGTAAAGAGGACACGCATGTTGACAAGAGGGAACTGACCCTTACAAGTTTCCTCATGCTCACATGCATGCCGTGGCACACCATACACCTCTCCACACATGCACACAAAATAAATAAATATGTCATTTTAAAAAAATATACAGATTTCAAGTCTTAGTTGATGGTACAGAACAATTCAGGCTTAAATCATGGCAGGAACTGGCATGAGCATGAGTGCCGGGAACAAGACAGACTTTGAGGGTGATGGAAGGGTGATCTCAACAAAATGGATAGAAATTTGCATTTCTGCATATGTTCCAACTAGCTGTTGGGTTGACAAATATTGCATATAAATGTTTATGTTTCTCTGGTAGTTGACTAGGTGGCTAAGAAGATGATAAGTCACATATCTTCTATTTAGTATCCTCAAGCATGAATTTCTAGATTTATAAACGCTTTCCATTATGCAAACAAAATTCTAATAATTCACATAAACCTTGCTTACAGGTATGTATGCAAAGTGTTAGTATGTGACCTATTAGAATTATTATTTAAGTCCACAAAAGTCAGACTGTATGAGACAAGGAGAGTATATTCCTTTGTGATACTGAAAATCTGTGTTAAGAGAAGCTTCCTGATTCAGATTTCTGAGGTATTCATTATAATTTATCACACACGGAACTAGAAAGCTAGAATGATTAGTTTTAGCTTATCCAATTTTACTTTTATTTCCCAAATATTTTCTCATCATTAAGATTTGAATGAGTTGTTATTTTGTTTGTTTGTTTGTTTTTTAGATAACCCAAGCTGTTCTAAACTCACTCTATAGACCAGGCTGGCCTCAACTCAGATCTACCTGCCTCTGCCTCCCAAGTGCTGGTTTAAAGGCGTGCACCACCATGCCTAGCTGTGTGAAGAAATGTTTTAATAGCAAAATACAGTTTTAGGGAGTTTTGTGTTTTCTGAAATAGAGGACTCAAGAGTGTTAAGAATATTGTAGTGGTTTGAACTCCCTATAAGCTCAGGAGTTTGAACATTTTGTCTCTAGTTGGCTGCATGTTTGCTTCCTACTTTATGTTGAGGTTTTGAGTTCTCACCTTTTTGTTCCTTCTGCTATGCCTGCTCCTACTGCTGTGCTGTCTCTGCTATGACAGACTCTCACCCTCTGGAACCATAAGCCAAAATAAACTTTTTCTTTCTCCTATAAGTTGCCTTGATGATGGTGTTTCATCATAGAAACAGAAAAATAATTAATATAGAAGTAAGGAGAGACAAAAAAAACACCAGTTGGCCAAGGAAAAAAGACTTTAATAGTCAACAGGACAGTTAGTTTTCAATGAATTTGATGAAGATTATATTTTATAAATAAAAATGTTCAGCTTGTGTCACCAATAATTCTATTGGCTTGTGACTTTGAGAGGTCTCATCCTTTTGAGTTAACTCACCACCATTCCTTGAAACATTTTGTTTGGTTAAGCTATCTCATATTGACTTGATATGTGATAGTTAAGTCACCATGAGGTTATTCCATATAACCTCTAGAGGAGCACACAACTTAAGTACAAAACAATATCTTGTTCAATGTTTACCAAGTCTGATACACATTAGATTTGGCTTTATAATTTTCAAAAGCATACAGTATGTGTGTGTGCATTATATGTGTGTGTGTATATATATACACACACACACCCACACACACTCATTCTACCAGTTATGTTCCTTTAGAGAACCCTTAGTAATACTGACCCTGTCTATCACAGCTCCCCGACTATGATAAACAAACAAAATGCTGGATCCTTAAACACAGCAAGAATTAATAGACTTATTCTGTAACAGATCAGAAAGTAAATACACCAGGCATTGCAAGCCTCTGGTCTCTACTGCCACCACTCTGCTAGTCTTTGGGACAACTATGCAATCACATGATTATCGGGGGGTGGCACAAACAGTACAAGTCTAAAAGACCTGGACTCATTCCAATAAAACTGACTTACACAAACAGGCAATTTGCTAGCAGTCCCTGTTAGCACACCACCTGACCCCCCACCCACAGACTTTTGCAGTTTTATCATGATAGTTTTGTTCATAGCTTAAAATATTACTTATTTTTCAAAAAATGCTACAATGCATTAACCAACTAAGTAGCTATAGCACATGATTATTAAAGAAACTGCATGAATGAGAATGACCAAAATAATAACCTCTGTGCTTTTGATGAGATTATCATTTCTACAGGCTGGTTATTATTGGATTTCATTAACTGTTATCTAAGCTAGTTAATATAACTTTATAAGTTATGCCTAGTAAGTCCAAAGTGATTACATAAAAACTCTCTAGTGTCCAATGCTGGAATACAGGAACTGTTTAATGCTTCATAGGAAATACCACAGTCATCAGTGGGATATAATGGACATACTGGGTGTCTTATTCAGTGTTCTATCGCTGGGAAGAGACACCATGACCATGGCAACTCTTACAAAGGACAACATTTTATTAAGACTTGCTTACAGTTTCAGAGGTTTACTCCATTGTCATCACTTCAGGAAGCATGGTGACATGCAGGCAGACATGGTGATGGAAAAATAGTTGACAGTTCTACATCCAGATCCCTAGGCAGCAGGAAGAGCAGAGACACTGGACCTGGCTTGAGCATTTGAAGCCCCAAAGCCTAACTCCAGAGACACACTTCCTACAAGTCCAAACCGAGTACAAAAAAAGTCAGACTTTCAATCCCTCTCAAGTAGAGCCATTCCCTAGTGATCAAGCATTCAAATATATGAACCTATGGGGCTGCTTTTTATTCAAACCACTATACTTTGTGCATTATATGTAGAAAGGCGATTTATTAGAATGACTTACAGGCTGTAGTCCAGCTAATCCAACGATGGCTGCCTATGAACAAAAGGTACAAGAATCCAATAGTTGATCTATCCATGAGGCACCATGCCTCAGCTGGTCCTCAGTATATGCTAGAATCCTGAAGAAGTAAGCTCTAATGGCAGTAAAGGAATAGACTTGCTATCCAGGACAAGAGCAAGCAAAGAATGAGATTTCCTTCTTGTGTATTCTTTATATGGGCTTCCAGAAGAAGGTGTGACCAGATTAGAGGCAGGCCTTCCCACCTCAAAGATCCAAATTGGAAGTGGGTCTTCTCACTTCAAATGATTTAATTAAGTAAAAATTCCTCATAGCCATTTTGGGGTTCTAGTTAATTCTAGATATAGTCAACAACCAAAACATCCATCACACTGGACATACAGAGCCCCTCTCCTCTGTTGAAAATACACAACCAAACAATTATAACTGAGCTCAAATGTGATTTCACAATATTTCTTAATATGGTTCCACACACATAAAAAAGGGTGAAACATGCATGACCTTAGTATAATAGAGAACATATTTCCAGCACAAGAACAAGCAGGGAACTGCCCCATTCTCCATGGATCTGAATGTGACTCCATTACCACACTAAAGAGGATGTTGGGCTCCTGCAGAGGTAACAGGGAACCACACGTCACATTAAAGGTACAGTCACATCTCCAAAGCAGGCAGTCGGGATTTTGTGCACCACATTTGGAAGAAAGCAGATTCTCCAATCGACAGATAAAAATTCTGTAGCTAAAAACTGTGCTTTGAGTTTATTCAAATGGAAATACTCAAAAATTTTCTACAACATCTAAAATAAACCCTGAAGCACAGATTTTAAGGTTGGTAGTCAGGGACTAAGATATGAGTCACACAAAGGATGATCTAAATTGGACCAGAGCTATGGAGATTTAAATAAGAGCCCCCCCAATAGTCTTGGGCATTTGAACACTTGGTACCCAGTTGATGCTACTGTATAGAGAGGTTTAGGAGGTATGGTTTTGATGAAGAAAACATGTTGCTGGAGGCAGGCTTTGAGAGTTTAGAGATTTGTGGTTATTTCTAGTTCATTCTCCCTGCTTCATGCTTGTGGTTTAAGAGGTGAATTCTCAGATTTCTGCTCCTGACACCATGCCTCCCACTTCCTGCCATGATAAACTCTTATCTCTGTGAAGCCATATGCCCAAATAAATCCCTTTTTCTGTTTGCCTTGTGCATGGTGTTTTATCACAGCAATAGAGAAGCAACTAATTCAAGAGCTTTCTCTTTGGCCAAATTCTTCATGACTGATGACTGATACACTGGCTGTCTCTCAAGCTACCTCTGTCTCTATCATCACTTCATGTCTCATCCTCACATGTGCTAGACAATCTAACTTGGTAAGATTGTGTGGAGTACATCTGAGAGAACAAAAATCAAGGCCACAAAGCCTAGAAGTTACTGATAAAGATATTTCAGGTACATTGTGTGGGTCAAAGACTTGGAGTAGAGAAAAAAGATTCCACCTCTTGGAGGTAGAGGCTACAAAACGATAATGATGTGTTTTTCAATCGGCCACTAATAGTGGAGCTGTAGTCACCATCATCATATTCCCATTTATTGGTTATTAAAACCCAAATTAAGATCTTCCAATTAATAAATGTTGGTTAGTAGGAGTAGGTGAGGCCTCTCTGACAATACCTTAAGAGCCTACTTTTCAGCATGGGTGTGGATGAGTGGGTGTTGGTGAGTGGGTGAGGATGAGTGGGTGAGTGTGAGTGGGTGTGGCTGAGTGGGTGAGGATGAGCAGGTATGGATGAGCGAGTGAGGCTGAGCGGGTGTGGCTGAGCGGGTGTGGGTGAGTGGGTGTGGCTGAATGGGTGAGGATGAGCGGGTGTGGGTGAGTGGGTGTGAATGAGTGGGTGTTGGTGAGTGGGTGTGGCTGAGTGGGTGTGGGTGAGCCGGTGTGGCTGAGCGGGTGGTCTTATAAGGGTCTGTTGTGTTATATTTTGGGTTTTTTGGGGGGGGTCCACCACCCAGCTCCCAAATTAATCACACACAGAAGCTTATTCTTAGTTATGAATGACTGGCCTTAGCTTTTCTTAAATTATCCCATCTACCTTTGGCCTCTGGGTTTTTATCTTTCTCAATTTCTGTATACCTTTCTCTTCTTACTCCATGACTGACTGGGAGGCTGATCCTGGTATCCTCCTCACCTCTCAGGGTTCTCCTTCTATTTATATGCTCTGCCTGCGAGCCCCACCTACTCTTGATCCTGCCTCTCTATTGGCCATTTATTTCTTTATTAGGACCATCAGGCACAGTAACACAGCTTCACAGAGTTAAACAAATGCAGCATAAACAAAAGTCACACACCTGAAAATAATATTCCCCAACAAGGGTCTTTCAGAAAGAAGCTTCTCTCTTCAGCCCTTCCCAGTTTATTTCATCATTAAAGAAAGGACCTCATATGACATCTAGCTCTGCAAGACTGTCAGTTCTGCGTTGTGCATAATTTTACTAATTTAAAATAATAGATGGAGTCTGTGGAGGAGGGTTCTATTTTTCTACAAATAGACGACCTTCTTTAATAAAGGATATGTGAAGATGTTCTTCAGGCATCAGCGTTCTAACATCCAGCTCTAAATGATTTAGGCAAAGACAAGCAAGCAACAAGCCCACAGTTTTGTTCTTCTGGTTGAGAGTTAGGAACAGGAAGTTCAGGGTTTGGTTCAAGGACACAGACCTATCTACCTAACTGAAAAACTACATCACCAGTATTGGGGCCATTTTGAGTTTACTGTCTGAGGGACAGTTAGCGGGGTTTCCTGTAAAGAGCAGACTTTGCAGGTCACATGGGCTCTTGCAGCTCTGCAGCTCTGCCCTGTGACACAAGGCAAACACGGACAATGCAACTAAAAAGAAGGATATTTGTGGACCATTAAAACTTCAGAAAAATGGACAAATTCCTGAGAGAAAGAACATCTGGAGCATTATTTCTACGTCCCTGGTTCCTGCCCCGTGAGCCTTCTGCCTTTGCTGTCTTAATAGGTACGCTTTTGCTAAAATGAGCTATAATTGTGAGGATAAGAGCTTTTTTTAATTCTGTGACAAATCATTGAAACTGAAGTTCTGAGAACCATAAAACAGAATTTCTATCAAACATGCATGAATGGAAAAGTTAAGAGTGTAATTAATGACTACACTCAGATACACATGTAATGACTGTTCCCTGCTCTTAGTCTAGGAACAACACCCATGTGAATACCCTCCTCAAGCTCATGCATAGTGTGCAAGCCAGTGGGACGGGTGAGAACCAGAGATACTGTAGCAGGGTAACTGTGTCTTAAAAAAAAATCTCCAGGAAATCCTACTATGGCAGCAAAAATGGGCTGAAATCCTGCTGTCCTGGTGGCTAAAGTAACTCCCCCAGAGGAAGAGCTGCCTCCCGGGTAAAGACTATTTCACAACTCTGTTACCTTATTATACAACTAAAGTTACAGATACCTAGATCCTGACTTTTATTTCAGCCATCCTACAAACTATAACATGGCTACAAAGAGAAGCTGAGAACTTTCTTCTGTTCTGGACTAAATTATAAATATACCCATTTCCTGTCGCCCATGTTTTGTTTTTTCTTTTTCTTTTTTTTTAACAAGCTGAGGTAATCAGTATGCAACAGTCTGAGATTCCTATGACTTTAGGTCCCTTTACTTTGGTAAGGGGACAACAACATTATTACTGGTTCATCTGACCTCCAAAAGACAAAGATTTCTCCCTGACCTATTACACAGAAAGCTTGCCTTCTAGGTTCTTTCTAGACTAGGGTTGACATTTTCAGATGAGCCATTTATCTTCTGTGAGCCATTGAACAAAATCCACAAACTCTCTAGACTCAGTTCCTTTCTTGCAGATAGAAAAAAATAGCAATTAGGACAAAAATTATTGTGAAATTTAACAGAGATAATGTATATATAAGCGAGTAAAAGTGGGTAACAGTTTATATAACCACTAAGCTCCTTGTTAAAAAAGATACCATCTTTCTGGGCCACCTTCCTCCCCTCTCCACCTTCTGAGGAGCATTCATTACTGTGGTGATGCTGGACCACTAAAAAGAAAAGGCTAGAAGGAAAAGCAGATGGGCTGGGGAGCAAGGGAGAGAAAGAAGGCAGGACATAAAGGAGGGGGGCTGGAAAAATGTTTCTTCTATAAAATATCTGAGAGCCACAAATATGGACTGGTTGGCCCCAGACTAACAACTTAGACCTAATCTTACTTGACCAAGTAACAAAGGATTGCTGGAGGAATAATCTTTCTGTTTCCACTGTGGGTTGAGCCAAATAACCCAAAAATGCCTGTGCTCCAGTTTGATTTAATTTCCAGACTCTCACTGAGTTCTCCTTAAGTCTGTGTCCTTTTTAATTTTTTTGATTTATTTATTATTATTCTATAAGTGAGTGTTTTCCCTGCATGTGTGTGCTTACAGAGGTCAGAAGAGGGCATTAGAACTGGAGTTTTAGCACGGGTGTGAGCCACTATGTGGATGTTAGGAACCCAGCCCAAGGACTCTGCAAAAGCAGAAAGTACCCTGGACTGTTGACCAGCTCTCCAATAGGAGCACTCATTTTGGCTTCTATTGGAGAGATAGACTATTTTGGAAAAGATTTTTTTTTTAAGTTTAGAGACTTTTTTTTCCAGTGCAATAAAACATGAGGAACTTCTTTCAAAACTTGATGCCAGAAAAAAAAAACCTGTTTCTGTAAAAATATAGTGCCCCTCCCTCAACCTTGTATTTCTGAGACGTGTATGATTTTTGATGGCTTAGATCAGAGCCAAATTTGCAGCCCAAATGTAATGATTTAAGTTTTTTAAAAATATTTATTTATTATGTATACAATATTCTGTCTGTGTGTAT
>LOEQ01005202.1:120262-131085 GCA_001685075.1 Bramus lutescens
CCCTTTAAATCCCAACTGGTGTGGGATTGTTTATGACTTACGCCTTCAGGCTATGGGCTATATAGTAAGGTCCTCTCTCAAATAAATACAAATAAATAAGAAATCAAGTGTGGGGTGCATGCTTGTATAACCCCAACACTTAGAGAGAGAGACCAGATGATCAATAACTCAAGATTATCTTTGGCTACATAGAGAATTTCAACTACATTGTGCCTCATGAGACTCTATCTCAAAAGACAGGAAGTTCATTCAACATAATGGAAATGTTCATAATTTGCATTTATAAAATTATAACCAAATGTCTCACAAATTAAACCTCATAACCAAGTGTGTTGCTGGTGGTGTCTTTGTTATCCAATCCAGTAAGGGCTGCTTGCTGTGTCTCTTTACTGTGGTTCTTGACTCTGTTCAACCTAGTCGATTCTTGACTCATGGGTGGGAGGAGCATTTTTTTTTTGGCTTTATGACAAGCCCTTTTCTTTTTTCTCCTTCCTGTGTAACTACTTCCTCTTAGTCTCCTCGACTTCTTCCGCTGTTCCTTTCCCTTCCACATTCATATTGCAGCAGCCTGCCTCATCCCCTGTCTTCTCATCTTTTGCCCTCTCCTTGCATGAGCTTGGCTATCCAAAGCAACAGTTCTTCCTTTTATGCAGATGGCTCACACACATGTCCTTATATCCAGCCCAAATTTGGGTGAGGTACTATCTTTTTAGGGTAATACATCATATCCCTGCAAACTGAGGCAGAGTAAAAGGGAAAATTTATAGGATATAGGCAAAGAAAGGAAGCCCTGTATGTCAAAGTTCTGGTGTAAGTCTCTTGCAAAAAAATTCTGAGAAAATAATATAAATAAGTCATATTTACAGTAAAAATACACATATCTCAAATCCTTTTACTTTTTGACCTATTTTACACTTATCAGCCTATATAACTGTGTTATGAGTTCCACAAACCTTCTCACATTATAATTTATTCAAGTTGCTTAGATGAAACCAAGTGTGGTGGTTTGAATGAGAATAACCCTCTATAGACTCATGTGATTGAATGTTCTCAGTTAATGGAACTGTTTGGAAAGATTAGGAGGTGTAGCATTGTTGGAGGAAGTGTGCTACTGGGGGTGGGCTTTGAGATTTCAAAAACCTACACCAGTCTTTCTCTCTGACCACCTGCCTGTGGATCAGGATGTAAGCTCTGAGTCCCGAACCTGCCTTCTTGCTACCTTGCTTCTTACCTAAAACAACGAGCCTCCAATGAAATACTTTCTTTTACAAGAGTTGCCTTGGTCATGGTGTCTCTCGATAACAGTAGAACTGGAACATAACCAAGGAGCAGACCAAACATCTCTACTTAAACTTTTTAAGCCTCCGAACAATGTAACTTCAAAGTTGTGCAGATGGCTATTGCTCAGACTATGAAAGATGGTTCTCTCCAGAAACTTATGCCCATATTTGGATGTGTACCAGCCCTGATGGCAAGAAGACAGCCCAGCACTGCCACCAGCAGCCTGAGCAGTTCTCTGTTCCCTTTGAGACCTCCATGGAAGGAAAGTCGGATCTTTGACTAGGTCACAGAAAACTATTTCAGGACAATTGAGAGTGAAGGAAAGTTAGTTTAGGAAATAGTTAAACCAACAGTTGTGTAGAAAAATTAGTCTATGACCCGTAGATGTGAGTGAAGGCTTCATAAGAGTTATGCTTAGGTAACATTATAATGGTTATGTGTACAATCTTGCAAATTTTAAAATTACATTTCTCAAAGGATATGATTTATAGCACTGTTAAAGATCAAGTAATTAAATGAAGATTAGAAGTTTAAACATATGAGTTATTTTACTTATTGTTTTTCTTTAGTTTTTGATCATTTCATATGCGTTTTTAATGAACTTTGGCTATGTCACTGACCATAGCTGTAAAGGTTAGCTTTGTCAATTGAACACAACCTAGAATGTGAAGATAGCCTCAATGGATGAATTATCTATATTGGGTGGGCTTATGGGTATGTTCGTGGAGAATTTTCTCAGCTAAGTAAATTAAGCTTCAGAGTTTTTTCTATCCCGCCAGCCAACTCTCAAATAATGACATGGAGACTTGTTATTAATTATGAAAGCTCAGCCTTAGCTTAGGCTTCTCCCACTAGCTCTTAGAACTTAAATTGACCCATTTGTACCCATCTATATTCCATCACGTGGTATTGCCTCTCTTTGATCTTATGCCCCCTGCTTCCTCTCTGTGTCTCGTGGCCTCTCCCCTGCACACTTAGATTCAGTCTCCTCTTCCTCTCTCTCCCTGGAAATTATGCCTTATTCTCTTCTGCCTAACTATTGGCCATTCAGTCTTTTTTTTTATTAAGCCAGTCATAAGGTGCTTTAGGTAGAGACACATCTTTACAGTGTAGACAAATATTCTGAAATACCAGACTACTGTTGGTAGCACCATTCCCTAGGTAGGGGTTCTGAAGCATCTAAGATGGAGAAATCAAGTGGAGGACAATTAAGTGAGTACAAGTGCATTCATTTCCCTTGGCTCTTAAGATGTAATGCATTTAGCTATGTGAAATTCCTGCCTTGACTTCCTCATAATGATGGAAGATAGCCTGGACTTATAGGCTGCAATAATCCCATCTGTGGTGGTTTGAAAGAAAATGGCCCCCAGAGGAAGTGGCACTATTAGGAGGTATGGCCTTGTTGGAGGAAGTGTGTCATTGTGGGGTTGAGCTTTGGTCTTATATGCTTAAGCTTTGTTTAGTGTGACACTTAAGTTTACTTCCTGTTGCCTGCCATTCAAGATGTATTAACTCTCATCTACTGCTCACGTACCATGTCTGCCAACACATTGCCATGACCCGCCGTGATGGTAATGAACTGAACCCCAATCTGTAAGTGAGCCACCCCAATTAAGTGTTTTCCTTTATAAAAGTTAATGTGGTCATGTTGTCTTTTCACAGAAATAGAAACCCTAAGACAGAAGTTGGTATAAGGGACTAGGGTATTTTGGTGTTAAGCCTAACCATGCTTTTGTTTGAAGGAATATGGACCTTGGGACTGTGGATTAGAAACACAGCTGAATGCTTTAAGTGCTGCTTAATGGGCCGTAGTAATAGGAGCATGAAAGACAGTGCTACTAACAGTTAATTTAGCTGTGGAGGGCTGGCTCAAGAGGTTTCAGAGGAGAAGAATTTTAGAATGCAACATTCTAAATCTAGAGATCATTCTTGTGATATTTTGGTGAAGAATGTGGCTGTTTTTTCTTCTTGTCTAAAAAGTCTTCCTGAGTCTTAAGTGAAAAGTTTTGGATTAATTCTGTTAGCAGAGGAAATCTCAAAACAGCCTAGTATAGACTCTGTCTTGTGGTGACTAGTGTTAACTCTAATGAAGATTTATAATGAAAAGGTGCAAGGTGAGCAAGAAAAAGGGGACATCAGGTAGTGGAATAGAGGTGGATCCTGGGTTCAGGGAGGTCAACATATTGAGAAATGGAATAAAGGGTGTGGTGACCTCAAAACAAGGTTCCACCCAGCTAAGTTTCCAACTTGTGAAAATGAATTAAAGAAAAACTTAGATCCAGGTGGGGTGGTGCATGCTTCTAATCCCAGCACTGTAGAGGCAGAGGCTGGTAGCTCTCTGAGTTTGAGGCCAGCCCAGTCTATAGTAGATCCAGTTTGAGGACAACTAACCTTAGGCAGTAAAGGAAACCATCAAAAACATAAAGCTGGTGAAGATATAATTAAATGAGGGGACCATGTTTCAGTCCCAGCAAACAGCAGAACTTGGCAGCTGTGACCACGTGGTTCTGGAGGTAAGCATAGGAGGAAGGAACTATAGAATTTGTCTCTGAGACTAAGGAAAACTGGTAAAGTCAGGTATGCATCAGCAGTGCCCCTGCATGGGGGTTTAGAAGGGCCATTGCGTGAAGCTGTGAAGTTGAAGCATGGATTGCCTTGAAGACCCTGAGATGTTGAAGATGCCAGAACTGTGCGACACCTGCCTGAGGAGAGCTGCTAACATGGAGTGGAACTAACCCAAGAGTAAGAAAGAAGTGTGTTACAGTCAACAAAGCTGAAAGGAATTGGAGATGTGAAGAGCGCCTTGACACCAGACATGGAGATGCAGAGTCTGAAGTTTGCCCAGCTGCTTTTCATTCTTGCTTTGGTCCAATATTTCCTCACTATGCTCCCTTTCCTATGTTTTGGAAAGGTAATGTATATCTTGTGCCATTGTATGTTGTAAGTATGTGATTTGCTTCTTGCTTTTGCTTTTATATGATATTACAATTAAGAGGTTGTGTGAAACTCCAAAGAGACTTTGAACTTTGGAATTTTAAACATTGTTGAGACTATAATAGACTATGGGAACTTTTGAAGTTGGACTAAATGCATTTTCATATTATGATATGGCTACAAGCCTTTGGGGGCCAGGGAGTATAATGTGGTGGTTTGAAAGAAAATCTCGCCCAAAGGAAGTGGCACTATTAGAAGGTATGCCCTTGTTGAAGTAGGTGTGGCCTTGTTGGAGGAAATGTGTCACTGTGGGGGTGGACTTTGAGATCTCTTTTGCTCAAGCTTCACTCAGTGTGATAATCAGTTTACTTCCTGTTGCCAGCAAGTCAAAATGCATTGTTTCTCAACTCCTGCTCTAGTACCATGTCTGCCTGCACGTCTCTATGTATCACCTTGATGATAATGGATTGAACCTATGAACTGTAAGTGAGTCACCTAATTTTCCTTTATAAGAGTTGCTGAGGTCACGCTGTCTTGTCACAGCAAAGAAGCCCCAAGACACCTGCTAAAGATATAATAAACATAACATTTTAGTAAGGTAAGGTTAAAAGTTAAAAATTTATTAGCTGTAGGTTTTTCCCCTGTCATAGCAACAGAAATTAAATGCTCGCATCTTCTCATACCCTCCAACTCCTGCCAAGTACTCTTCTTCACAAGGAATTCCCCTCCTATCTGCATGTATTTTGTTTTGCATTTTGTTCTCATGGGCATGGGTTTGGGATTATTTAGTGGCACACAGGGGACTTACCAGTAGCTATACCACTAAAGAAAATGATTCCTCTTACCCTACGGCCATTAACATCTATGATAGGGTGTTGACAGGCACCATCTTGTGCTTCCATCATTCAGGTAACTATGACTGCAATGAATTTATGAGTTCAGTGGTCATATTGTGTTCCAACGTCAGCACTCCTCTCCAACCTCTGGTTCTTACATTCTTTTGCCTTCTTCTTCTTCAGTATCCCCTGTGAGTTGGGGAAGAGGACGATATAGACACACTGTTAGGGTCAGCAACCAACAGTCACATATTCAAGCATTTTGTCCAATATGAAGTCTGTGCTCTAACCATCATCTAATACAGAGAGAAGCTTCTCTGACCAATGCTGAAATCATCATTAACCTAAGTATAAACAGCCATTTAGAAAGTAATTTGACATCAAGCTCTTTTAGTAAAACATAAGGATTCTAGGGCTTTGACCTGACAGCCATGGACTGTTAACTAAAATTTTAGTACCTGGAATGAATTACCTCCTGTGGAGCAGGCTTCAAGTCCAATCAAAATGTGGTTGGTTGCTCCCACAACAATCATTCTGTTATTGCACCAGTGGGTGCCACATTCCTGGTAGGATAATATTGGAGTTCACGGGGCTTACCGATGAGTAAGACCATTAATGACTTTTCTCCCCAGCATCCTGGGGCATTACGAAAGATAGCTGGCAGGGAAGAAGCTTAGTCCAAACTTCATTTCTCTCTCCCACAAAAGCACATCTAGTTCTATGGGGGCAGCTAAGAGCAATGATAATAACCGATCTTGTTTTAGGGACCTCTGGTACTTCTCTAACCAGCAACTTAGGAAAGTATTACACACCTGGAACTGGGATTTTATTTACAAACATATGACTAATGGGAGCAGTACTATATGTCCTTCTAGTATAACCGCATTCAAGATTTTAAAAAATTCTATTTTAATTGACTTAACATACTAGGTTTTTGTATATATTTTCACATATCTTTAGTTTCTGTCCTCTCTCCCCACCTCTGTCTCCCCACCTCTACTTTTGTGTCATTGATGTTCTACTGTACTCTCTCTTAAGGCCTATTTATTTTTAGCCCTTCCTCTAATGACCCGTTGCTAGCTCCACAGCTTCTACCTGCACAACAAAGTAAATGTACAATTGTAAATATGTGACACTAGGGTCCACATGTGAGCAAGCATGCACTATTTGTCTTTCAGGCCTGGGTAAATTCACTTAGTTTATTGTTTTCCAGGTCCGCTCATTTTCTTGCAACTTTCATTTCACTTTCATTGCAGTTAAATAAAATTCCTCTGTGTGTATTGACCTCATAGTCCTGATTTCCTTTCCTTGCTAAGGAGCAGCAGGGACGTAGAGAGGCAAGTATCTCTGTAGTGGGATACAGAAAACATTGGCTATATGCTCAATAGTGATGGACCTGGGTCACATGGTTGTTTTATGCCTCTTGGAAAACATACAGAACATGGTAGGTGCACTATTTTACAGCTCAACATCAAACACATGGCCCCTTTCTCCACATCCTCACCAACATTTGCTGTCACTTGCATTTCTGATGATGGCCTGTTATGTCTGCAGTAAGATGGAATCAAAAAATCATTTTAATTTGCATCTCTCTGATTGCTAATGATGTTTAATACTTTTTAAATGTTGGCTAGGTATTTGTATTTATTCTTTTGCAAACTCTGTTTATTTCTATAGGTTACTTTTTGTTATTTTATTAATGTTTATTTTTGGATTTCTTTGTATACTCTAGATATTAATACTCTGTCAGGCATATAACTAGTGAAGATTTTCTCCCATTCTGTAGACTGCCTCTTCAGTTGGTTAATGGTTTCCTTGGTTATACAGACACTCTGCAATTTCCTAAGGTTACATTCTGTCAGTTGTTGGCCTGATTTCTTGAACATCCAGAGTGGTATCCAGAACAGCCTCACCCATGCCTCTATCTTCAAGTGTTTTCTGCTCTAGCAGTTTGCTACAAGTCTTACACTGCAGTCTTCCATCTATTTGGAATTGAGTTTTGTATGGAGGGAGAGATAAATATCTACATTCATTTTCCTTTGTCCAGATACCCAGTTTCCTCAGCACCATCTGTCGAAGAGGCTGTCTGTTCTCCAGTGTGTATTTTTGGCTTCTTTGTAAACAATCGCCTGGCTGTAGCTTTTGTGAATTTATATCTGGGTCCTCTGTTCTACTCCATTGACCCACATGTCTGTTTTTGTGCCATTACCATGCTGTTTTTATGACCGTGGCTCAGTAGGATAACTGGAAAGCAACAGGGTGATACCTCTAGCATTATTACTGCTCAGCAGTGCTTTGCCTATCTATGATCTTTTGTGCTTCAACATGAATTTTAAGCCATTCTTTCTGTGAAGAATGGTGTTGCAATTTGGAAGGGAATTGCACTGAATCTGTTGATTGCTTTTGGTAGGACACCTATTTTCACAAAATTGTGCCTAATCCATGAATGCTGGAGTCCTTGCCATCTCTAAGGTCCTCTTCAGTTGTCTTCACAGACATTGGAAAGTTTACTCTCTAGAGATCTTTCATTCCCTTGCTGAAGCTTGTTCCAAGGTGTTTGATTTATTTATGTTGAGCTATTGGGAATGGTATAGTTCCCCCTGATTCTTCACCCATGCTCACAGTGGAGAATTGTTACGTCCTCTTCATGGGTTGTGTATTTAATCAGCTCCAGGTGACCTTTCTTGGTCCTCCTGACCAGTTGTTTTGAAGCCTATCTTGTTAAATATTAGAATAGCAACACCCACCTGCTTCTTAGCTCTCTGTGCCTGGAACAGTTTTCCCATCCTTTCCCCACAAGATAATTAATGCTTGTCTTTGGTGGTGAGGTGTGTTTCTTGGAAGCAGCAAACCAATGAATCCAACTTCTTTTTCTTTTTATACATTTATTTTCATTTATGTTTTTCCTTTATCCTCTCTCTCTCTCTCTGTTCCTCTTCCTCGTGCGTGGGTTGGGTTTCAAAGATGCTAGTTCAATAGAATCTTCATAAAATTGCACCTTGTTTCTGATATGTTGGTTTCCAATGCCAAGGGGAAGAACCTTAGTGTGCCCATTGCTTGCCTAATCATTGGTTTTCAGCTTTTTCTAGATTGTTTCCTGGAGACTCTTGAGTGTTGTCTGTCATCTTGCTTCCTCCTAATTATTTTTTTTCTTAAAAGGAAAAAAAGAGTTGGTTACTAAGATGTATAGTTTGGGTAATTCTCTATTTTGATTGATATGTTAGGTCCCTTCCCATAATGCATCTGACTTTAGTCATATGTGTGTCCAGTTATACATAGGCTTAAGATGGCAAATTCTTGCCAAAAGTTTAACTGAGCACAGAGTTTGCCTTTACTACATATGCACCTGAAACCAGTTTAGGCTGGGACAACCCTTCTGGTTTTCACAGCCAGACACCCAGGTTGGGGAATAGGTTTGAATAGAACCTGTCTAAAGTTGACTTTTGCTAGGGGCAGAGAAACAAATGCTATGGCTCACAGAAGGGCGTATGTGAAGCCTGATGCAGGTTTGGATGTGAGGGGATTTGAGATCGCTGAGTGTGTTGCTTTGGAGTAGTGCATGTGTGTAGTACTTGCAGATAAAGGAGCTGGGCTTCCAAGAGCCTTTTTCCTATTCATAACCGAAACGAAACAGAGTCCCATGGCAATAAACTGTCTCCTCAACTTGCCTGCCTCAACTCTACCAGTTACTCGAGAGACTCGGGCAGGAGGATAAATCCTAGCCTGGTCTGCAGAGAAGGTTAAAGATCATCTTGAAATTTACTAAGACTCTCTCTTCAATAAAAATGAGAAGAAGTTTAAGGGTACAGCTCAGTGACAGTGCACATTGCATGTGTGAGATACTGTGTTCAATCCTCAGGACTTCCCACACGGGTATGTAGGTGGGTACCGATGGAGTCCTATGTTATCTCTCAACCCTTAAACCTATAATGAATCCTTTTAGTTCCTAATTTAATTACATTTCTAATAAACCCAAATGTGCTTCATACCAACTGGCCTTTTTCTGTGACGTAAGTCAAGGTCTCACTTGTCCCTGAGGAGAGTTCTCCAAGCTGCTCCTGCGCTTATGTCTCTAACTACTACCCTATAAAACCTCTCTAGAGGGGCTTCCCTGGATTCTGGAACTTAGCTTGGAAGAGAAGTCGAAAGACAGCTTGATGTTTGTCTCTTTGTAGGTCAAGACTATTGAAATATTGTCTTAACATTTAAGAATTTTTCTTTCCTCTCTTTTCGTTTTGTAACTTACAGTATTTCAGGTCAGAACTAAACCTGTTCAAAGAGTTTTGACCCCAAATTTCAGAGCTTACCCAGTTCTCATCTGGAGGTGTTTCCTCACAGCTGGGAGGATTACTGTAGGGATTCTTTCATATATTACATTTTCACTTCCTGCTCTGGTTCTCTGGTAATGTAAACAGATAGAATGTGATGGCAGCTACAAGTAAGGAATAGATTCCGAGGGAGTAATTGGGGGTTGTCATGCATCTCCATGCTGCCCTATGGCTCTCCACCCAGTGAGTGGCAATGCTGCTTTAGGCCTCAGGGGAGAATAGATTCATCCTGAAACAACCGTTTGACTCTGAATCATTTTTTAACACATAGCTGTGATGGCCACACCATTTCCTTTCTTACACCATAATATCCAAGCACATCGAGGGGTGGGGAGCTTTGCATGACTGTGAGTATGTGTTTTAATTCTAAAACTTGGCTTTGAATATACAGGGCTCAGCCAACAGACTAAGAGATTATTCATCTAAACTGTAAAGGAATAAAGAGATCTGGTCTCCAATAAGCAGATTTCCTCACAAAGAAGACAGAAGAGTCTTTGCTGAGATACAGAAGGAGGCTGGGGAAGCAAAAGAAGAGGCCCATAATGCCAGGAGTAGGGAGGCTGGGGAAAAGGTGGCAAGTTCAAGGTCTGTGTGGGCTGTAGAGAGAGTTTAATGTCAGTCCAAACAACTCAATGGGAACCAGTGGCAAAAGAAAGCATACAATTAAAAGGGGGCTTGAAATATTGCTCAGTTGTGGGACCCTTGTCTGGAATGCCCGAATCTCTGGGTTTGAGCCCCAGCAGGATGAGTAAAGAAACGATAGCAACAAATACCTTGGGTAAAGCTGTGGCATTCTTTCAGGTAGGTCCAGGAAAAAGGGTGGGGAGATGGTGATGGCAGGAATACCCAGACATCCTGAAAAATGTGACACATGGACCACACTCCCCAGGAAAGTAAGGGAAAGCTCCAGGCCCTCATGGGACCCAAGCCTTGGTGTGAGGATCAAGTAGATGAAGGATGCAGGAGAGGGACCAGAAAGCGTCTTGATGAGGCCATGTCCAGTCATGGAACAGGGACAGGAGATGACAGCTTCTAAGGTCTTTGTAGTTAGGAGGAGAGCTGAAACTATGGAGAGGATCAGGTTGAGGTTACAGCAGGAAGGAGACAGCAGAAGTAGCTGCTCATAGGCTGAGGACACATGATTATATGTAGTTTACATAAGACCAGACACAATTGCATGTGTCTGTGATCCCAGGGCATGGCAGATGAGGCAGGTGAATTATAAGTTTTAGGATATCCTGGGCTACATGGCAAGATCCTGCCTCAAATGAATAAACAGATAAATAATTAAGTCTATATAAACCACCATTACATCAAGGACAAAGGGACAGCTGTCTACCAAGGGCCTATTCACCTGAGAACTTGATCATGTATAAGCTGCCCAGGAACTACAAGCCCTGACCCCAAAGAAAAAGAAAAGAACCCTGAGTAGAAACAGACACCA
>LOEQ01005202.1:131095-143012 GCA_001685075.1 Bramus lutescens
TGGCTAGCTGGGCCTGACGAACTGTTCCCTGCAGCCCACTGGACACAGGTGGGGTGGGTCAGTGTCACTCAGTTTGTCACAGAGAGTTCAGCATGGAACTTAGAACTTACAGGAGTACAGAAAGCTGCAAAGCTGCAAGCTAGAAAGATCCAGATCAGAACAGCAGCACCCTGCCCTGCAATGGGTGAAATGGCCTAAATCTGTGGAAGGTGTTGAGAAACCAGATACCTTGTGTCAGAGTACCAGCTCCCAATCAGACAGCTATTCAAAAGCATGTCTGCCAGAAACATAAAGGAGAGACCCTAGAAGTGGTCATCATCGCCCCAGGGAACATGACCAGAAAAGGCATAAATTTAATTCCAAGAAAGCAATGAGTAAAAGTTTTAGGAATGTCCCAACTATTGTACAAAATGCATAGCAAAATGGGGCATACTTAACACAAAAATATCATAATATTGTTGTTTGTTTTTTGTTCCTTTTTTTTCTTTTTTTGCTTAGTTTATTGGTTTTTGGAGACAAGGCCTCACTGTGAAGCCCTGGCCTGGAAAATGTTACATAGACCAGGCTGGCCTGGCACTTGTGGCTACTTTTCAGTCTCAGTCTCTCAAGTTTCAATATTGTAGGAATGAGCCACCATGCCTGGCTTGCCTGATTGTTCTGACAGAGAGTTTCACTATGTATCCTCGACTGGCCTTGATCTGCTTACCTCAAACTTTCAAATAACTGGAATTACAGATGTGTGTCATCAGAGCTAGCCACAAATCCTATACACTTCTTGAAACTATTGGTCAGTTTTTGATTAACAAACTCTTGTCCCCTAGGTCTACTCCATATATTTCCAGAAAACTCAAGCCCCAGTTCTGCCTGAAACAGGTGTCTTAGCTCACTTTTTATGACTTGTTCTTGCTCAATAATACTTGATTCTCATCCAATTCAATTAGGACAGCAGAGCCGGACAGAGGTTTGATTTGATTGTTGAGGTAAAAGAGGGGATTTCTAGTTTCCACTGGTTTTGAAATTGGGAGGACAGAGGGCAAAGCTTTGCAGCCACCTGGGCTCCTTGAGGGGAAGAGCCATATGAAAGTAGAGCTTGGACAATGGAAGCGACCTCAGAGATGGAGAAGTGGTGCCCGTGACATCACTTGGACACAAGATCTGTCATGCGCACACATTGGACTCCTTTGTGTGAGCATGTTCCCTCCCAGTAGAACAGCTTCAGTTCTGCCTGTCCCTTGTTAAACAAGAGTAACGACTTGTGCATAAAGAGAAAAAAATTACAGATGTTTATTGGTGAGGCAGAAAGAGTCCTTCAAGGAAACAGTTGAGCCAGAGAGAATACAAAGGGGCCACTTCCTGGGCTATTTCCATAGTGGGAGTGAAGGGGAGGCCTTTAATCCATTTGGTCAATACTTAAAAGCTGCAGATCATAGACACGGCCCTCAGTTTTCGCCATGCTTTTGAATGAAAAGAGTAAACCAGAAATTAATATGGGCCAATTTTTCTGTGTTTGTTCCCTACTCTATGTTTAATTCCCAAAAGGGTGAAAGAAATACTTACTTAATTAAACCTGCTAAACAATAATGGTCCTACTTACTTTCACATACACTTGTCTTGCAGAAATATGCCATGAAGAGTAGTTGATGAAGCTATTTTTAAAACTGAGTTCCACATGCTGCTTAATTATAACCATCTACAGAGTGCAACTTACATTTTACACCACAGGATACAGGTGGGCAGAATAAGGAAGGCCGCAGCGCCAGCATGCTTTCTTGGGCCTTTTTTTTTTCTGCAATTGTGGGAATTCTTGGGCTTGGGGTGAACTTCAGTTCTTAGACGTAACCCCCATGGTTTTAGAGGAAATTATACTTCTTGCAAATCTATGGAGCCAGTCTTTCTGGTGGCACCGAGCTTATACATTTGTGTCGCACATATTCTTTTGTGAGTACAGTTTGGAAAATTATGTTTAGCTTTGAGCTGGTCCTAGTAGATCAAATTCTTTCCAGGGCACAGTGGGCTGGTGTCCACAGAGAGGGGCTTTTCACACAGTTACAGGTAAGTTCCACTAGAGTGTGTAACTCTCCCTGTCTGGCTTCTCAATGCAGCTATGGCTTAAATCACCTGGGGGATATTTTCATATATGATCAGAGGCTGTGGTGCTAGGTGATATTGTACATTATGCTCAAGGCTCTGGGCCTATCCACAGCATATAAGAAGGAAAAGGATCACCAGGTCCCATTCCAGTGCAGTCAAATAGCAACAAGAGGCCCAAGCCTAGGCATCAGTTGGAAGATCTCTAGGTCACTGAGTGTATGCCAGGGCAAACAACCGCTGGTGGACTGGGAAGATCTTCATCTCTAGGGGGAAATGGATGCACTTAGATCCTTTCTCTGCTTTTTCCCTTTTAACCCACATACATAGAGGCTAGAGAGATGGCTCCATTGTTAAGAGCACTGGATCCTCTTCCAAAGGACACAGCTTTGATTCCCAGCACCCACATGGCAGATCCTAACCATCTGCCTTTCCAGTATTAGGGAATCCAGTGTCCTCTTCTGGGTTCTTCAGGCACTGCAGACGCATGGTGTAGACATATATGCCAGCAAAACACCTATACAAAGAACATAAAAAATTAAAAACACACAAGTAATTTCTCTTTTTGGATACACTAGGGAAAACTCAAAGAAAGACAAAAAACAAGAGGCAAGTGATAGCATAAATCTTATTGGGACCACTCTCTGTGTCTCTCTGTCTCTGTCTGTGTGTCTGTTTGTCTGTCTCTCTCTCTCTCTCTCTCTCTCTCTCTCTCTCTCTCTCACACACACACACACACATATGCACATTCAGCACATTCTGGTGCTGGAAGTTGGAAAAGGGCCCCTTGTATGGTCGACAAGCACTGTACCACTGAGCTGCTGCCCAATCCCTTTCTCTGTTTCTTCAAATATTCTAACTTATATGAGGCTAGAGAAGTGATATAAACCATAAGAGAAAGCTAGTTCATTAACAATTATTCTTGTCCCTTTAAGATCCCTTTAGATCCTCGGGTCTGGGGTCATGGATCAGGGGTAGAGAGCCTATCTAGCAAGTTCAATCCCTGAACCACACAATATATTCACTGGGATTGTTGGCACAGGTTTGTAACCTCAGCTTCTCCAGAGGCTGAGACAGTCCTGAGTTTAAGGCCTACATGGGCCACTAAGCTAGAAATAGGCAGAAATTTCTGTCCTGCCCAGTCTCACAGCCATTCAGTCCCAAATAAACATACAGAGGCTTTTATTAATTATAAACTGCTTGGCATATTGCTCAGGCTTGTTACTAACTACCTCTTACAAGTTAAATTAACTCATAATTATTATCTCTGTTTAGCCATATGGCTTAGTACCTTTTCTCAGTAAGGCATTCTCATCTTGTTTCCTCTGCGTTTGGCTGACAGCTGGATCTCCGCCTTTCTTCTTCTCAGAATTCTCCTAGTCTGATTGCCGTGACTACATTTCCTGCCTGGCTCCTGTCCAATCAGCATTTTATTAAACCAATATGAGTGACAATTATTTACAGAGTACAAGAACATTATCCAACTGTAGCTAGACCTTGTCTCAATAAAAAAAAAAAAGGAAGAAGGCTAAGGATACATGGCTCAGTGTTAAAGTACAGTCCACAGTGCTAAAAGCCTTGGGTTCAGTCACCAGAGGAGAGGAGCTTCTTCAGGTTCAGAGGCCGGGTCTGAACTAAAAACTTGCAATGGCCAAAGCACTGAAGCAGGGAGCTAAGCACAACCTTGAAGAGCCTTGGAACGCAGTGATTTTCTGCTTCGCTCAAAGACTGGAGTCTTTGTTCCCAAGGTAGTCTTAGGCAGGCATGCAGTAGCACCCAAAAACTTAATAGAAATGCCAATTCTTGGTCCCCAACTCAGCTCCCCTGGGAAGGAAGTTTTAGGAAGTGTTCTCAGCTCACAGGCTTTCCGGGTCATTCTGATGTATGATGATATCTGTTTGCTAGACTCCATGAAGAGGGGATCCCTGCTTTCCTTCTCATAGGATCCCACCACTGTTAAGCAAGTTCTTTTATCTTGTGAATTCACAACTGACAGGAGACCTATAGGGACCCACGTAAATAATCTCACCTGCTACCAGATAACCTCCCACACCACTTGTGCTAATATCCCACAAGTCTCAGTGACTTGTGTCTAACTAAACAAAGACAACCTGCATTAAAAACATCAGAGTGTGCAATCTGGTTTTTATTTAGGAGACACTCCAAGGCAGACGTAAGAGGGAACCATTACAGGGATGTGTCCTGATCATAGGGTTTGGGCTTGAAGGAGCTGGAGTTGGGCTGCCTAGCATTTCTATGACTGGGTAGAAAGCAGAAATGGCTTTCTCTGCATTGTTTTAAAATCAGAAATCAGAGAAAAATTAGGGAGACTCAGTCATTGATTGTGGTGGTTCATTTCATACATGTCAACTTGACTGGGTTGTGGGACCGTAGCATAAATCGCTAGTAAGACATTATTTCTGGGATTTTCCAGCAGAAATTAGCATTTAAATTGGTGGTCTGATTTTATGAAGCACATGGCCCTCCCCATGTGTGTGTGCCTCATCCAGTCTTTTGAGGGCCTAAAAAGAACAAGAGGTAGATGAAGGTGGAGTTAGCACTGTCTGACTGCATGAGCTAGGACATTGATCATCCATCCTCAGCACATCCAGTGCTCAGGCCTGAGCTCCTCCTTGAATCCACCCCATTGACTCTGTACCTCTCAGGGCCTTCTATGACACTGACTCTCTTTGGTCTTCAGATTGTGGGTTTGTTTCAATGGAGAACTCTGACTGGTATGGGAAGGTAAAGTACAGGGACGAATTTCGTCCTGTTCATTCCCTCCGATGGCCCATAGCGACGAAGGAAGCACAGGCAGAAATCTGTAGGGAAGTAAGAAGAAAGCTGGGAGTACCAACACAGGAAACTTCAGACATTGTTTATTGAGCTGTAGGGATGGAGAGGTTTGGAGTGGGAGTTCCAGAGTCAGTCCTAAGAATCGGGAAAGTTGCCAAAGGCATCCTTGAGGTGTGGGAGTTGGGTGAGTACAGAATTTGAGAATTTCCTCTGTGAAATTCCTCTCTGCAAGTTAGTAGGACTGAGTGGCTTTGCTGAATCGCCAAGTGCATTTGTGAACAACCTTTAAAACATTTTATACCTGGGTAGTGGTGGCACATGCCTTTAATCCCAGCACTTTAATCCCAGGCAGAGACAGGAGGATCTCTGTGAGTTCGAGGCCAGCCTAATCTAAAAGAGCTAGTTTCTAGGACAGGCTCCAAAGCTACAGAGAAACACTGTCTCAAAAAACCAAACCAAACCAACCAACAAACAAAAACCTACAACATTTTATGACTTGTATAGGAAAGTAAGTTGAAAAAATATCAGGCTGGAGAGATGGCTCAGAGGCTGCCCTTGCAGAGGACCCAGGTTTAGTTCCCAGTGCTCACAGCAGATGGCTTCAACTCCCAGATTATCTGATGCTCTCTTCTGGCCTCCATGGGCACTCACACACATGGTATATACTCTCACATACATAATGCATAAGTAACAATAAAAATAAATTTTACAAAAATAATAATACTTCTCTATTCTATGAAAAATGAGTAGGCATAAAATCTGCACAGAATTTCTTGGTAGGATGAAGCACAATTAATAAAAACTCAAGGTCAGAAACTGGAGTGCAAACTGAAGATCTGAAAAGCAAAACAGCCAGTCACTGGCTCTTACCTTGACCTCAGTCTGAAATGCCCATCCTGCCCCCAGGAATCTCAGAATGAGACTGTGTCTGAGCTCTGTCTCCCCCTGTCTTATAATCCTCTCTCAGGCTGGGAGATGCACCACCCGATTTCCATGGCAACTAGTGCGGCTACTGGGATTAAAGATGTGTGTTACCATAACCTGGTCTATAAGGCTGACCAGTGGGACTGTTTTACTCTCTGATCTTCAGGCAGTCTGTATTTATTAAAATACAATTGAAATGCCACTACAGTAGGGTTCATGGAGAGATTGCATGTGTTTGGTGTGGTTCTCAACACTAGAAAAAAATTTTCATTGTGGATAACTTGGTAAGAGAAGCATTATAAATCTACCCAACCTATAGATAATGGATAACCCAGATGTCAAGCTACTGTTCATTTGGTTGCGCTGTCAGTCATTGCTTTATATAAGCTGATTCTCATGTCTGGGTGTCTAAAAGGTGGAATATGTCTGCATTTTGGAAAAATATGGGTTCAAGGAAGTCTTATCACCTGCAGGGCAGGATTTTGTTGGCCTCTGTAGGAAGCATTGTGTGTTAATGTAAATACAGCATAGAACTTAAGAGCCCACACAGAGGGCTGGAATAGGAGACCAAAGAGGATTAGAAAACAAACTCATTTGGGGTTTTATTTAATGCAATGTATTACCCATATATAAAGTATACCAATTGATAGATTCTGGAATGTTTATATGTTCATAAAACCAGCTATATAGTGCACACATCTCAATACCTTAAAGTTCTTTGTGCTAATATCTCACTTTTGCTCTTCCTGTCTGCCTTCTGCCCCCAGACACAGTGTCTTTTATCTGCTTTTCTGGACCATTACCATCTTCTATAATTTAGTGCAAAGTGAGATCAAACATGATCCTGAGTGCTGACTTCTCTCATTTAGAGTAATAACCTTGAGACTTGTCTGTGTTATTGTATCTCAAAGTCCATCTCTTTATATATCTGGGCAGTACTCCATCATTTCAGTTAACCTTACTTTTTAGCATTTCATCTGTTCATTAATGAGCATTTGGGATAGTTCTATCTCTTAGTGAATGTATTCTTATTATATATAAGCTTTTAAAATTACATTTCTATGTTTACTTATGTGTGCGTATGTGTGTATGCATACCTGTGGAAGTTAGGTGATGACTTGTGGGTTTCAGTTTTTTCCTTCCATCATGTGGATCACAAGAATTGAACTTGGGTCTTCAGGCTTTGTAGCAAGTGATTTTATTATGCACTGAATTGTCTCTGTAACCCTGTATACAAGTTTTTATAGCATAAATTCTTATATATTCTGGAGAGACATAGAGGAGTAGAATATCTGTATTATAGTATATATGTGTGTTAACAAAAAAAAATTCTGCCCAACTGTATCCCCGAATGGCCTTTTATATTCCATCCAGCAGCAAACAAGAGTTCTAGTCAGCTCTGCTTCCTTGTCCACTGTTCTATGGTTATTCTTTCTTATTTTAGTGATTTTAATACTGTGTGGTAGCATCTCATTGTGATACTGTCTTTTATTTCCTGAAGATTAAGTGATTTTGAGCTTTTTGTTATTTATAGTTTTCATACATGTATACAGTGTGGTTTTTGGTCACTTTCATTCAAAATTACCCTCTCTCAACCCCTTCACATCCCCACAGAATCCTTTCTTCTTCCCAACAAGTCCCTTCTCCTATTTACATGCTTTTATTTTTATGATCTGGGTTCCTTTCCTGAACATGATGTTCTAAACTGGAGCATGGACCACTACATCACTGAAGAAAATGATTCCTCCTCCTCCAGAAGCCAATGACTATTCAAGGATGGGTGGGACTTCACAAGCCTTTTGTTGGTCATAATGGGATGTTGATGACCCCACAGCATCTGTGAGTTCCTGGGTACAACAACTGTGTCATGTCAGAAGGCAGTGTCTAGTGTCTCTCCTTGTTCTTACATTCTTTCCACCCAACCTTCCATGATGTTCAGCTTTGAGCAAAATTTTGTCTCTTACTTGATGTGCATATATCTTCTTTTGTAAAGTATCTATTCAATTATTACTTTCTCCCCATTTTGGCAAGACTGTTTTGACTATTTACATTTTAGAATTGTTTATTTACTCCAGGGAAAGTCCTCTGTCAGATACATGATTGGCAGTTATTTTCTCCTGGAGGCTAAAATGTCTTTTCATTCTGGAATCTCTTTCCAGGTAGTCAGCTGGGGCAGATATGAAGCTCACCTTGTCTGTTTCAAACTTTGTAATGACCTCTGTCCTTTATTGAATAATATTCAATGTCTTCAGAGCCATTGTTTCCTGCATGTACATATTTTCAGATATGCAAATACATGCACATTTGTCTTTCTTTTTTGAGATGATAAGGTAAATACAGTGCCACTTATTCCATCTTGGACTAGAGGCCTCTGAAAGCAATACTTGCAACTTTTGAATTATATAAGGGAGACTTTGGAAACATATTTTGATTGACAGGGGTTATAGCCATTGTACTTGCATAGATACTTCAGTAGGGCATGTTTGTTTAGCAGGGGCACATGTGTCTCTGAGACAGGTTTTATGTGATTAGCCTAACAACTCCTCATTCACAACCTTTGCATGGGATGGAAATCACAATCTTCTAACCTTCACTAATCCTTACTCTGCACCAAGTACAGTTTTATTGTTGTTATTTTACTTGTTTTGATACAGTAACTTACCACGTAGCCCTGGTTAGCCTTGTACTCTCTAAGTAGCCTAAGCTAGCCTGGAAATCCCTGCAATCTTCCTGCCTCAGTGCCAGGAAGGCTGAGGCTGTGGGTGTGCACCAACATACCTTAAGTATGATTATAAGTGCTTTACAATTACCGAATTACTTTACACCTACAAAAACAGGATTGTGTGCGGTTGTAATCCCATTTTACAGATAGTTTGACCAAAGCAAGACAAGTGCAAATGTCAGATCTAAAGGTAGGAAGTGGCCCAGGTTCGGAGTCAAAGTCCTTCGCATCCTCCTTCTCTCCCCGGTCCTTTGTATGGTGCTGTTCCCTAATTGACTTTTATGCTCAGAAGTGATTAATGGAGTGGAAAGCTTCCCTGTATGGACTAGTCCTGAAAAATATGGAAACAAGAGGTTTTGTCTTTCTAGAAGGATGAGCCGGGTCTGTGCTGTGATGCTTCGTGGAATGGCATTTCAAGTCGAAGGTGGCACTTGGGTTAGATCAGATCACCTGGTACATGCTGTATAGCCCATCTAGTAATCTAGTTTGGAGTAGAACTGGCCTTAATTTCTGTGGAGAGACAGGCAAGAAAGATTCTTGGCCTGCTGCGGCTGGAAGGTGATCTCATTTTCAGTGTCTTTGATGTACATGTTCCATGCTATTCTGAGACGAAATCGAAGAGACAATCACAAGAGTGAGGAGTTATTACGTTTTCTGGGAATGGGCTGGACCTGTTTCTTCAGCTGGAGCTTATGCCCTCCCATTTGGCATTGATTCCACCACCTCTTAACAGACCCAACAGACATAATGTTATTGAAAATACCCCAGGAAGTGTGTTTCTCTAAAGGCAATAGTAATTGATAACTTATGAAGGATATANTCATCTGTTCATTAATGAGCATTTGGGATATTTCTATCTCTTAGTGAATGTATTTTATTATATATAAGCTTTTAAAATTACATTTCTGTGTTTACTTATGTGTGCGTATGTGTGTATACATACCTGTGGAAGTTAGGTGATGACTTGTGGGTTTCAGTTTTTTCCTTCCATCATGTGGATCACAAGAATTGAACTTGGGTCTTCAGGCTTTGTAGCAAGTGATTTTATTATGCACTGAATTGTCTCTGTAACCCTGTATACAAGTTTTTATAGCATAAATTCTTATATATTCTGGAGAGACATAGAGGAGTAGAATATCTGTATTATAGTATATATGTGTGTTAACAAAAAAAAATTCTGCCCAACTGTATCCCCGAATGGCCTTTTATATTCCATCCAGCAGCAAACAAGAGTTCTAGTCAGCTCTGCTTCCTTGTCCACTGTTCTATGGTTATTCTTTCTTATTTTAGTGATTTTAATACTGTGTGGTAGCATCTCATTGTGATACTGTCTTTTATTTCCTGAAGATTAAGTGATTTTGAGCTTTTTGTTATTTATAGTTTTCATACATGTATACAGTGTGGTTTTTGGTCACTTTCATTCAAAATTACCCTCTCTCAACCCCTTCACATCCCCACAGAATCCTTTCTTCTTCCCAACAAGTCCCTTCTCCTATTTACATGCTTTTATTTTTATGATCTGGGTTCCTTTCCTGAACATGATGTTCTAAACTGGAGCATGGACCACTACATCACTGAAGAAAATGATTCCTCCTCCTCCAGAAGCCAATGACTATTCAAGGATGGGTGGGACTTCACAAGCCTTTTGTTGGTCATAATGGGATGTTGATGACCCCACAGCATCTGTGAGTTCCTGGGTACAACAACTGTGTCATGTCAGAAGGCAGTGTCTAGTGTCTCTCCTTGTTCTTACATTCTTTCCACCCAACCTTCCATGATGTTCAGCTTTGAGCAAAATTTTGTCTCTTACTTGATGTGCATATATCTTCTTTTGTAAAGTATCTATTCAATTATTACTTTCTCCCCATTTTGGCAAGACTGTTTTGACTATTTACATTTTAGAATTGTTTATTTACTCCAGGGAAAGTCCTCTGTCAGATACATGATTGGCAGTTATTTTCTCCTGGAGGCTAAAATGTCTTTTCATTCTGGAATCTCTTTCCAGGTAGTCAGCTGGGGCAGATATGAAGCTCACCTTGTCTGTTTCAAACTTTGTAATGACCTCTGTCCTTTATTGAATAATATTCAATGTCTTCAGAGCCATTGTTTCCTGCATGTACATATTTTCAGATATGCAAATACATGCACATTTGTCTTTCTTTTTTGAGATGATAAGGTAAATACAGTGCCACTTATTCCATCTTGGACTAGAGGCCTCTGAAAGCAATACTTGCAACTTTTGAATTATATAAGGGAGACTTTGGAAACATATTTTGATTGACAGGGGTTATAGCCATTGTACTTGCATAGATACTTCAGTAGGGCATGTTTGTTTAGCAGGGGCACATGTGTCTCTGAGACAGGTTTTATGTGATTAGCCTAACAACTCCTCATTCACAACCTTTGCATGGGATGGAAATCACAATCTTCTAACCTTCACTAATCCTTACTCTGCACCAAGTACAGTTTTATTGTTGTTATTTTACTTGTTTTGATACAGTAACTTACCACGTAGCCCTGGTTAGCCTTGTACTCTCTAAGTAGCCTAAGCTAGCCTGGAAATCCCTGCAATCTTCCTGCCTCAGTGCCAGGAAGGCTGAGGCTGTGGGTGTGCACCAACATACCTTAAGTATGATTATAAGTGCTTTACAATTACCGAATTACTTTACACCTACAAAAACAGGATTGTGTGCGGTTGTAATCCCATTTTACAGATAGTTTGACCAAAGCAAGACAAGTGCAAATGTCAGATCTAAAGGTAGGAAGTGGCCCAGGTTCGGAGTCAAAGTCCTTCGCATCCTCCTTCTCTCCCCGGTCCTTTGTATGGTGCTGTTCCCTAATTGACTTTTATGCTCAGAAGTGATTAATGGAGTGGAAAGCTTCCCTGTATGGACTAGTCCTGAAAAATATGGAAACAAGAGGTTTTGTCTTTCTAGAAGGATGAGCCGGGTCTGTGCTGTGATGCTTCGTGGAATGGCATTTCAAGTCGAAGGTGGCACTTGGGTTAGATCAGATCACCTGGTACATGCTGTATAGCCCATCTAGTAATCTAGTTTGGAGTAGAACTGGCCTTAATTTCTGTGGAGAGACAGGCAAGAAAGATTCTTGGCCTGCTGCGGCTGGAAGGTGATCTCATTTTCAGTGTCTTTGATGTACATGTTCCATGCTATTCTGAGACGAAATCGAAGAGACAATCACAAGAGTGAGGAGTTATTACGTTTTCTGGGAATGGGCTGGACCTGTTTCTTCAGCTGGAGCTTATGCCCTCCCATTTGGCATTGATTCCACCACCTCTTAACAGACCCAACAGACATAATGTTATTGAAAATACCCCAGGAAGTGTGTTTCTCTAAAGGCAATAGTAATTGATAACTTATGAAGGATATA
>LOEQ01005203.1:0-12705 GCA_001685075.1 Bramus lutescens
TTCCTTCCTTCCTTCCTTCCTTCCTTCCTTCCTTCCTTCCTTCCTTCCCCCCTGCTCTCTCACTCTCTTACTTGACCTCTCTCATGTTTTGCAGTTCCCTCATAGAGATTAGAACTAGCTGTTTATTTGTTCCTTGTTCAGTGTTTTTGGAACGAAGTAGTGATTTTAATATACGGTTGTGCAAACAGAGAGGACTGGCGCTTTAAATGAAGAGAGGGTGGTAGGATACATTGCCCAATCATAACCTATATGTAAATATAAAATATGATCAACGTCGAGAGGACTGTGGCTGTGGAAAGGAGTGGCAAGCTCACCTGAAGGATATGGAGGCAGAAAGTTTCTCCAAGGGGTTAGTAGAGGAACAGCAATTGATGGTGAGGTAGACCCAGGGGAAGCAGAGTCCAGAATGCCCAGGCCTTGAGCCCATACAGAATTTAGCACATCTGAGCTATCTAGAAGCCATGAAAACTGTGTTGTAGAGTAATCACACACCATGTAAGCAAGCAGGTTGGTCACCCTTTTGACAGCCATTGAAAGATTGAAAGTTTAGCCCGAGGCCCACCTGGACTAAGTATTGAAAGCCTATCTCAAGAAATAAATGCATTCAAACAATTCTAAACAGTCATAACAGAGAGAAAGAACTGAGCGTAAGGAAGAGGGGTGTATCAAGAGTGGATTCTAGGCCCTATGTTTTGGTACTCCCTCATATTGCTAGGATGGAAGAAGTGAATGCAGGAGGACATAGACATCAAAGCCAGCCCTGTTGTATTGGAAGGACTTGATTAAAAGCAGAAAATAAAAAGGAAAGAAATGAGAATAGGTTTACAGCATCCAGCCTGTGTAATTAGATGGGGCCTTCATTGTAACCTCCCTGTCTGGTAGGAATGGGTATTCCAGAAACACCTGTGCTCAATCTTTAGTTATCAGACTATTCAACAATGAACCTCAAGAAAGGAGAATTTTTCTGGGAGTCTCCTACTTGGAAAAGAGACTATGTATCTTCATGGCCAACCAGAGGAGACTCTTGTCTCCTGGAGAAAGATTTACAACTTGTCATGTGACCTTAGAGGAGACGATTGGAACTGAGACAGGTGAGCAGAAGGTCACACTGTGACCAGACTGCGTATTTTTGTATGTATCTTGCCCTTGTGTTAGAACCCAAAAGATAGATTTGAGTCGGTATTGGTGTCTCTTTGTCTCTCTACCCAGTGAAGCAAAATGGGGGTTCAAAAAAAATCCTTTCTCTGCTTTTCACTGTTAATTTGGTTCTTTTAATTGTCTCATTGGGGGTAAACAGTCAAACCTGGCTTGTAGAAGCATATATGAAAGCCACTAATTCAATAACATTTTAGAATATGGGTTACGGGGGTTTTAAAATCCACGTCACGTGCCTGGTAAAGACATGCTGCCTCGCAATAGGCTTTAGACTAGATGCCCACGTAGATCTCACAGGGAGGTGTAAAATGTTTCTGGCTGATATTAGACTAAGGAGATGGAAACAAGGATAACAACAGACTGTTCTAAAGACAGTTAGTTATTAGCAGAAGTAGTCATTGTGGTGTGTCCAGAAGGTATGGGTGTCATATACCACGTCTTCACATTCATTCACTGACGCTCAAGGCCCTTTGACTCTCTGCTTCCTTCTCCTTTATCTAAGCAGCCACGTCATCATTTTCTAAAAGCAAGTAGTCTTTCCTTCTGAAACAAATTAAGCTAAAATGCCTTGGATTTTTTTCTCAGATTTAAAATAAAAATAAATGTTCCCATTTTCTAGTAACACCAATTTTTTCATAAAAGTACAAATTTTTATTTTCAAGAATTTTGAAATGGAGGGGGAAATTTCTGTAAAGCTTGATATGTCTTGAGACTTTGAGAATTCATGTCTTAGAAGACAGTGCATATGCTAATGGAGTTCATGAGGCTCAGAGACAACACCACCCCACTGCGACACATGTTTGTCATCTGTACCCGGATTCCCAAAAGATGCAACATTAAGTCCTCTTGATCAAAGGAGCAGAGAAAGAGTGTTTTGCCATTTTTTCTCTTCAATTTAATGATATGGCAGACTGCTTTGATTTGGACCACATTAGGTAATTTTTCAAGTCTTCAATTACTGATATTTTACACATGTTTTGCTTTAGAATGCACGGCTTTTTAATGGTTATATGTTTTTCCTGATGCTGAGCTTCTGCACACACGCCACAAGGGCAGATCAAAGAAGTTGTGTAGCAGAAGGATGGAAACCTTAATTTTATCAACACTATCTCCGGAGAATAACTTCCAAGGTGATAAATTTTTCTTTTGGCCACCAAATTATTTTTCCTTGTGCACAAACATGTTTGATTTTTTCTTCTTTTTCCCCCTGGAGGAGTTCAATGACACTAAGCTACATAAAAAGTAGGAGTAATCATTTTTAGACTTTTATCTAAAACATAGCAACATTGTAAACACAGTAATGTATGACATGCAAAATTAATGTCTATGCTTTTCCCATAATTTTTAATAGCTATGAGTCTTCCTTCTGACAGTCCCTTGTGGAGCCTACAAAGCCCCTCATTTTTATTGTAGGTTTTAGTTTTTGGCATCTCTTATAGAGGCACATTGAATATATGCTGACTTTCTAGCCAGAGTGTTGCTAGAGATGTAGGAGATTCTTTAAGATACACATGCAGTCCAATTTGTTATATTCAGAAAAAGTCCCCTGGTGGCTTTGGCCACTGGTCCTGAGTTCCCCAATAAGAAGAATCTGATTACCACAACCTATATTTGCCAGGCAGCAGGCTTTCCATAAGTAATTGCTGCCACTACACAAGTGACCTACAGCTCTGTGATGGAAGAAAAATCTAACTCAGATCACAGAAGCAGCCTGACTTTCACCCAATGGGAAGGCAGCACTCTGAGAAGCATCCGGTTGGTGAGACCGGCTTGTAAACATTTCCTTAGAGAAAGAGTCGTGTATTTGAAATGGAAATGAAGACAGCAATATTTCCATGGCTGTAGTTCAGAAAGGAAGGAGAGTCCATGACAGAACTGCCAAACAGAAAAACGTAACTCCAGAAAGGTTGTGATTCAAGGAGTAAAAGAGAAGACACAGTAAACAAAGTACCGTGCTCATAACCCATGCCACACATGTGCCATGTTTTATATTTTCAACCTAATATGATAACCCCCAGAAGGTTGCTATATAGGTCTGTGCTTCAGTTTCCTTAAAGTATGTTCTTGGGAATAATATAAAAGGAACACAATGTTGCCACGTTTTCAAAATGCCTCTGGACTAGTTCTCAAAACCCTGTGCTTTTACACAAATGTCTGTAGCAAGAATTACACGCAGATCCTGTGACATATCTCCTAGTGGCTAGCATTAAGGGGTAGTGCATGGTGGTCCCCGAGAATTTGGATACTGAGGAGTTCTTTAGAGGAGCACAAACCAGATCAAAACAAATATTCGAAGATACCTAAAGCAGACTGTTGTTCCAAACGGTGTAAATATGGGAGGAATGGGCTATGCCTAGTGGGGAAATTGATTTTAACTATTAATATGACTACAGAAAGACCAATTTCTGAAACATAATCTACAACCAATTAGCCCCTGAAGAGAAGATGGTGGGAGAGCATGGTACCCAAGAGGGAAGTGATGTAAGGAGGCTGTGCTTGGAGGAAATACAGGAGATCAGAGTGACTGAAGCCCCAAGCAGTTGAAGCATTTAATGTGGAAGAGTATAGAGGAAGTTGGAGAGAGGGCCTCTTAGACCATCGGAAACCTCAAATAGCATTTCTGAGTTCAGGATTGTTTTAAGTTACCAAGAGTGGGAAATTGTAGCTGGTGGGGGTCAAGAGTAGTTGTGGTACACCATTATATTTAGAAAATTATATGAAGAAAAAATGAGGGTGGAAATGAAGTTGTGTAGTTGGGCAGATGAGAGATGCTGATCATTTGGTCCTCTGGTATGGAGGCTTTGTGAGTTTTTTTTAAAAGCTAAATTGGTGGAATTTGGAGGATAATAAATGGGGAATGGTAAGAGAGATGGTGTACTAAAGAATAACTCTGGGGATTCTGTCTTATTTAGCCAAATGAATGTGGTACCATTGACTGACACAGAGAACTAGGAAACATGGCTTTAAGGTAAAGATTGATGCATTGGTTTGGGTGGTATCTTCATCTTGAGATGCCTTTGCACCATCCAAATTGAATTGTTAAGTAAGCAGGTAGATGCACTGTTTTAAGTTCAAAGAGGAAGATAATGGGGAACAGATTTGTAAATCATTTGCTTATATTCATTGATAAAATGTTCCAGTGAGAGAAAGAGGGCCACAGAGACCAGCAGGGAAAGATTCAACACCCTTCCTCATCCTGTCTATTTCCTGTTTGAACGATGGCATTAGATGGCCCAGCGTTAGATGGGCTGTCCAGACAGCAAAAAAAGAAAAGCATACATCCTGGGAGATCCTGTGTCTTCTTCATCCTTAGGTCAGTTGTTTTACAACACAGATTCAAACATACATTCAGACAACAGTATAGATGCTCATGCTTAGCTATACATAAGGATGTGTGTGCAGACTGTGTGAACGAGGCAACTGAATCCTGTGTCATAAATGTCTACATTGGCATTCTATTGCTATCTTCCTTTATGAACATCCAATACTGTAAGTTGGTTTCTCCAAACCCAGGAATTAAGTCTCAAGCCCTTGTCATTGCCAAAGGACTGAATCGAGCCAATGACCTTCTATAGGGACAATCATGAACAGCCCCCGTATCAGTCACTTGGCTTTATATTCCAACTTTCAAATTTTATATAAGTGAGGTCCTACTACCCAGGGACTCCGGAGACACTCACACCTCAAAGAATATACACATAGTTTGCAATAAGCTTATGTGAGAGTCTAGGAAACCCACATTGTTTGAATCAGTGACTGTGTAGCAATAAAACCCAACTAAGACCGAAAATTCTGCATTTGTAGAAAACCTGAACTTCATGTGCTTTCTTCTCAAAGCCAGGCAGGCAAGCTTTGGCTTCTTATCATTTACTCTAGATGTTCTTTTGTTCAGAGAGAAGCATTTAATAAACATTTAACTGTGATTAGCGTTTATACCAGGGAGACAGAATGAGAGAACCTATTGTGTTTTGTTTTATGCTTTCATCATCAAAGGCCTTTTGTTTCAAAAGCTTCTTCCCCAATTTTTGTTGTTAGTAAATGAACGTGTGTTCCCATCTCCATAATTATGTTCACGTTTGACACATTTTTCCTCCTCAGACCTTTTGTTTTGCTGCACATAATCAAATTATGTCTTACAAGCGAAAGTATAAATAGAAGGAAATTTAGACAAGTTGCTTAGCCTCTTTTTTAACCCAATTTTCTCATCTCACAAACAATTATACCTTCAGAAGGGATAAACAAACTTCTCAAAATAACTCATTTCTGTCTCATAATAGAAACGGCTCCCTCTTACGAAATGGAATAAAGTAATGTCTTCACGCTTTCTCTCTCCCTTTCTCCTCTCTTTCTTGTCTCCTAAATACCCTTCTCCCTGACTTGTCCCCATAGAATAATGTTGTCAAGGTTTCTGTCCTGCCTGGTTCTCACAGTCATTAAGTCCCAAAGCAATCACACAGAGGTCTACATTAACTATAAACTGGCCCATTAGCTCAGGCTTCTTCTTATTAACTCATATAACTTATATTAGCCCCTTATTCCTGTCTATGCTAGCCACGTGGCTTGGTACCTTTTTCAACGAGGCAGTCACATATTGCTTCCTCTGCAGGTGGGTAAAGACTGCTTCCCCTTCCCAGAATTCTCCTGTTCTCCTTGACCCACCTCTACTTCCTGTCTGGTTGTCCCRCCTMTACTTCCTGCCTGGCTACTGGCCAATCAGCATTTATTTAAAATATAGTTGACAGAATACAGACCATTGTCCCACACCAGAATGAGAAGTGCATTATGCGCTTGGTGAAATGAAGAAGTCTTACATCAGCATTCATTTTAATCCAGGCTTCAATATTGGGCAGATAGGTTAAGCTTAGCGTTGGCAGAGAACATGCCCACCTTTCCTCCTCTGTTTCAGCTGGAAAACACTAGCTGTAAGCAGAGCTGTCACATCTCTGATGTACATGATGGCTCAGCTACAATCAGACTTACTTCATTGTTGTCATTGTTGTTATATACTACTTCAAGGCAGGAATGTCTGGTTGGGGCCTGTATTCTCTGAACGTGGTGATCCAGAGGCAGAGACTACTGACCCCTGTGGTGCTGAAGGTTCCTGTTCTTAGAAGTGCCTGCATCCCAATGTCAGAATGTGGATGTGAAGGGACCAAACCCCTTTCTAACTCCTGGTTCAGGAAGATGTATTTCAGAGATTTCTAGGGAATAATTAATCATTTCTCAGATGCTTAGCCTTTTGATTGCTTCACGTTTTGTGGGACTTAATAAAATATAGTAATTTTCAAAATATGCTTTTCAGTCCAAATTTTTTTTTGTGGGTCCAAAATCTTCATCTGGGCCATCATATTCAGAGGCCTCTTCTGACTTTAAGGCTAAATTAGTTCTCCAGTGTGGCTCAGAGTAGAGCTGAAATTCTTGAGCTGAATTAATGTTCTGTCATTTGCTATGTGTCTTTCTTTTATTCAATGATCATCTAATTGCCCCTCTTCTCTTCATCCATTAGTGAAATGAATATAGTAATAGAATTATTGGGATATTGGGATACGTCATCTCTGAAGAGCACTCAGCAAATGGGCAATAAAACCGAACATGCCTTATTACTAACTAAAAAATGGTCTTCTTTCAATGTCTCTTTGGGTGCTGTGTACAGTTTCTCTATTGGACTGAAATTTAAAGAAAATAGTCATATTTATGACTATCCTAGGACTCTAATCCTTTCTCTTTTCCTGGTATATGCTGGAAATATGATAAAACAATAAAATGCCATAGTTTACCTGTTATTATCCTTAACTTAGAGCCTTATTTAGGGTTTATATCCTACTCTATCTGTGGTCTTATTCTCATTGGCAGTCTATGACCAGATCCATCAAGATGCATCGATTTTTAAACATGAATTTAATGTGCGTCGATTCTTCCTGGATGACACTCTACTAGGTCTCTGTCTATTTCGAATTGATGTCCAGCCACGCCTACATATTTCCTTTTGTTTCTTTTGGTAGTCTGTGAGCTCAGAACATCATTTTTAGTGCTTCGTCCACTCTGTTAAGAGCCTCGGAATTCTTATCTATTCCAGGGGAAATCCGTTACTTCTTTTGTCTCTACCATTCTGATGCTCTGAACCACTTCTCCAGTCTCGTTTTGACTTGGAGCTAGATTCTCACTCTCCTAACTGGGGACTCTCTTGTGCTAATTTTCGAAGATTAATCTAAGCATCTCATTTGCTTAAGCAATAACCAGCAAACAATAACTGCCTCAGATATGGGAGTCGTGAAACCAAGCGTGGAGAGACCATCAGGCTTATTTACCAAGGGCTTTCAGTTTCACAGAACAGCTCAGCATCCATCATCTAATTTGACATCTAAAATCCTCTGTCAGCAAGTAGCTCCATTTCTGGACAAGCATAGTTAGAGGTTGTTCATTCCCATCAAGGTCTTTGCGAGCTGGTTCAGAAGCACTGGTTCCATACAGAACAATCTTTTCCCCTAAACATTAGCTCCTTGGGAAATTTTAAGAGAAAGAACTTCAAGTCTGGGTTATGCTACTTGAATTTCCTTGTTGGCTTTCTAGTTTCCTCAAATCTCAGGTGAAATTAATGATATTGACCTCTCAGAATCTCTATGAGACGGACTCCAGGTGAGAATTAAATTATTATATTAATAGAAACAAACCAATAGACCAGAAAAAAACAGTGGACTAAGTCCTCAGAGAGAAAAGAGGGAGATGTATGTAAATAATTATGAAATAATAGCTTGTGTCTTCTTTTTACTAACTTTCCATCTCCTCTCAGATCTAGCTGAGGAGCTATTGTGTCATCTTGTCTCTGTGGTCTTAAGAGTTTGCAGGCTGCTTGAACACAATTCCCTCTTCCTGTCTAAACTTGGATATGAAAAATGTGCTTGATATTTTAAAGATTTTTAATATAGACTCATGGGATTGGTACCTCTTCTTAAACATTTTCAGCTAACTGTCTAATAGAACCTAGAAAAAGTGGTAAGATATCAGGAGATATCAGGAAAGATTTGAGAGATTTGGGAAATTTCAACACTTGATTTGGTAGTTTGGGTACTCTTGAGGTTCTACGTCCCCAGAGAAATTGCAGAGGTATGGGAGAGTCTGTGCAGCAACTTGTCTGTAGTAACCACGATGAGCATGATGTGCGCCATTTCATTTTAGTAAGCATGTCAGACACTTAAGTGAGTTTTCGTGACTGCGATGTGGTAACTAGTGAAAGTGTGTGTGTGTGTGTGTGTGTGTGTGTGTGTGAGAGAGAGAGAGAGAGAGAGAGACAAAGAGAAAGACAGAGAGAGAAAGACAGAGAGACAGAGAGAGAGCTACAGAGAGAGAGACAGACAGAGACAGAGACAGAGAGACAGAGAGAAAGACAGAGAGAGACAGACAGAGAAAGACACAGAGAGAGACAGAGAGAGCTACAGAGAGACAGAGAGAGACAGACAGACAGAGAGACAGAGAGAGAAAAACAGAGACAGAGAGAAAGACAGAGAGAGACACAGAGAGAGACAGAGAGAGAGAGAGAGAGAGAGAGAGAGAGAGAGAATTTAGTGAGGCTCCCACATTTTGAGGCTGAGTGTCCAAACAGCATGGTACAGTCTCTGAAGGGGGCTTCCCTTCACTGCAGCAGTCCCTGGTGGATTATCGTAGCAGAAGCATATGGAAAAGAAAGGAATTATAATAATAGGAAGGTAGAAAGAGAAGAAATGTGGGGTTCGAACTTAGGATTTTATAAAAACTCACTTTCATAAAATTTTCAGGGTCCCATGAGAATGTGGCCATCATTTTCACAGGCATGCTCTTATCAGCTAAGGAGCTTCCACGAGGCCCCACCTTGCAAAGATCCATGCCGCCCCTCCCCCCACGCACCATGCAACCACACTTGAAGCCTGGGAGGAAAGCCATATCAAAGTCAAAGGAATGCTATATATTCAAGCTAGCCTAGAGAAAGAAAAACTATTTGTCAACTTTTAAATTTTTGCCTCTAAATGTCCCCGTGTGAGGAAAACTCCCCCAAATTTCTTTAAATTTACTATAGAAGCTTGTTGTTCTCCACAGATTTCATTCTCAGATTCAGGTTCACATTTATCTTAAGAGTGTAGGAAAGCTAGGCACGGTAGAGCGTGCCTATTATCCTAGTCCTTGGGAAGCAGAAGTGGAGGATCACTTCACCTTGAGAGTTCGAATCCATCTGAGAAACATAACAAGACACCATTTTAGAAGAAAGAAAAAGAAAGGAAATAAAAGAGAGAGGAAGATGAGACTGGGAATGAGGAAGATAACTTCTCAGGAAAGGGTTATCACGACGTTTAAGTCATTACAAAAGGGGCTGACGGGAGACGTAGAGAATGTCACAATACTTTCCGAGAGGGGGGAAATCCAAGTGTTTAATGCCGAGGGAGACTCCCTAGGAACCAAAGGCCGCTGCTGCTGGGGATACAAGCAGTCTAACAACAAATCTTCGCCTCTCCCTCGCCCAGTCTCACCTAGGTTCCACAGCTGACAGCCTGTGCAGCCTTTCCCTCATCTCTGCCCCCATCTCCTGTGGCTCATGCCGGTCTTCTCCGCCAAACTTCCTCCCCACTCATTCTGTGATCCCAGCCCCTGACTCCAAAAGGCCTTCCAGAGACCAGTGAAGCAGGCAGGAGAGCTGCAGATCTTCACCCTCCCACTTCTCCGTATCTAACCGCTTAGTCTCAACCCCAGATCTGTAGCAGACTACCTGTGTGGCCTCTCTCCCATTCCCAAGGGACCAAGCAGATCCTGGTTGAATATTCTGATTTTTTTTTCCCTTCCAAATACCCTGTGAAGCATCTCAACTAGCCCATCTCCACTAACCACAGAAGAATTTTCTATGAGGCAACACACAGCCATCATACCACCTTAAGAATAAGAGAAGGCAGCAGAAACCAAGGAAACAAACACCCACCCAAGAAAGAAAATAACGGATACCAACACCTAGAATTACAGTCTCCCAAACCCAGATTTGCAAAAACAGTCTGTAACAGTCAGGTCAAGTTGTCTCCGCTAGAGCCCAGCAACCCTAGCATAGTAAGCTCTGAGTATTGCAACATAGTTGAAGCAGAAGAAAAAACAAAACTTACAAAGCACTTATGAATGTGATAGAACTCCTTGAACAGAGAATGAATAGATACGACACTGAAGAAAGAGAGTGATGAAGATACTAGAAGATGGAAAGATCTCCCATGCTCATGGACTGGCACATTTAATACAGAAAAATGGCCATCTTACCAAAAAAACAATCTACAGATTTGATGCAATCTCCATCAAAATTTCAATGTAATTTTTCAGAGATCTTGAAAGGACAACTTCTAGCATATATGGAAACACAAAACCCAGGATGGCTAAAACAATCCTTAGTTATAAAAGAACTGCTAGTGTAATCACTATCTCTGATTTCAAGTTGTACTTCAGTGGCATAAATAATAAATACAGCATGATATTGTCACAAGAACAGGCATCTAATCACATAATCAATGGAATCGAATTGGAGATCCAGTCATAAATTCACACATGTAGGGAGACCTGATTTTTTTTTTAATAAAGAAGCCAGAAATACACCCTGGAAAAAATACTGCATCTTCAGAAAATGGTACTGGTCAAATTGGACAACTGCATGTCAAAGATTGCAAATAGATTCATGTTCATCACCTGCACAAAACTCAACTCCGAACGGATCAAAGACCTCAACATGAAACTGGATACACTGAACCTTTAGAAGAAAATGTGGATAATTATAATGAACTCATTTGCACAGGAAAGGACTTTCTGAACAGAACACCATTAGCACAGGCACAAATATCAACAATTAATAAATGGAAAACTGAAAAGCTTTCAAAAGGCAAAGGATATTGTCTTTCAGACTAAGCAACAGCCTACAGAATGGAAAAGGACTTTTACTAACCCCACATCTAATGATAGAAGACTAATAGTCAAAATATATAACAAAGTGAAGAAACTAGATATCAACCCTCTCCCAAACAAATAATCTAATTAAAAATATGGTACAAGGCCGGGTGGTGGTGGTGCATGCCTTTAATCCCAGCACTCAGAAGGCAGAGGCAGGCAGATCTCTGTGAGTTTGAGGACAGCCTGGTCTACAAGAGCTAGTTCCATGACTTGTTCCAAAGCAACACAGAGAAACCCTGCCTCAAAAAACCAATAAATAAATAAATAAATAAGTAAATAAGTAAAAATATGGTACAGATCTAAACAAAAATTTCTCAATAGAAATGACTGAGTAACACTTAAAGAAATGTTTAAGTATAGTCATCAGGGAAAGGCAAATCAAAACTACTTTGAGTTTTCACCTCATACCCACTAGAATGGCTAACATCAATTAAAGAAGTGACAGCTCATTCTGGCCAGGATGTGGAGTAAAGGGAATGCTTATCCATTGCTGGTGGGAATACAAACCCATACAGGCATTGGAGAAATCAATGTGGTGGCTCTTCAGGAAGATAGAAATCAATCTACCTCAAGATCTAGCTAAACTACCCTTGAGAATATACCCAAAGGATGCTTCTTCCTATCACAGAAATATTTGCTCATTCATGTTCATTCCTGTTATATTCATAATATCTAGAAATGGAAACAGCCTATATGTCCCCCAACAGAAGAATGGATAAAGAAAATATGGTACATTTACACAGTGAAGCATTACTCAGCTTTACAAAAAAATGACATCATAAAATTTTCATGTTAAGCGGATGTAACTAGAAGAAAATAAATCATCCTGAGTGAGTTAATCTGGACCCCTAAAAACAAATGTGGCACTTGTTTGCTTAAATATGCATAGTAGCTGTTAAGTTAATGATAACTAAGCTACAATATTTAGAACCACAGAGGATTAAGGGACTAGGGGGACAAACAAATGTCCTTAGAAAAGGAAAATAGAACAGATATGGACAGATGCGGAAGGGAGCTGGAATGAGAAGATCAAGTTGGGGCAGTAAGGGGGACAAGGGAGGAAATTCATGGGCAGATAATTGATATTAAATACCATTTGTCAGTTAGTATGGAAATCTAATACAGTTAAGCATCCTAAAGTATATTCATATATGAAGGTGGTCTAAATAAAATCAACAAATAATGGGAGAGACAGAGCCCCAAGTAGATATCTTGTCACAGAATGAAATTTCAAGTACCAAGATTGTGTTACATCTAATTGGGTTGTTGGCCAAAGGGGTGCCAGAGGAACTCCTACCAGGTTATTGCTAAAACTATAGGTTGTTTTCCATAAACTGGCATTAAGGCCCATTGCTGAAGCGAACACCTATTCAACTTGTTGAATATGGAGAGGTTAAACTGGTGCCTTCATAGAGCCTTCACCATTACCTACAATGGTGTCCTGCTTGCATGATCTGCTAGTGCTAAGGTAGCTCAAAGTTTCTGGGTGTAGTCACCCAATATCTGATTTGACTTAAGGCATAATCAATGAGGTGGGACTCATACCTATCACTGCTTTGGTGAGAACCTGCGACAAGACAGCCCAGGAACCAAATAGTACTGTTCTAA
>LOEQ01005203.1:35329-68184 GCA_001685075.1 Bramus lutescens
GAGGCGGGCGGGGAAGCCAGGCAAAAGTGCAGCCAGGAGGAGAAGGCGGCGGAAGGTGGGGATTGATGCTTCTGTTTTTTGTTGCCGCTGCTGCGCTCGCGCTGGGAGCCAAGCCCGAGGGAAGGCGGTGGAGAGATGATTGCAGAGTTGGTGAGCAGCGCTCTGGGGCTCGCCTTGTATCTCAACACCCTGAGTGCGGATTTCTGCTACGATGACAGGTAAGTGGGCGAGAGAAAGGGGCCATGACTGCGGCGCGAGGGGATGGGGTGGAGTAGGGGCTCCTCGGTGGCTCTGGAGCTGTTCGCTGTCAGGCTGAAGCGTGTCCTGGGGACACAGGTATCAGCACCTGAAGGTTTAGGCGACGTGGAAACCGTAACTCTTAAAGCAAACAGCCGGGACGCCGGCGCGCTGGGCGGGCCAAGCGAGTTTCCGCTCTTACTTTGCAGCAGGTTCTTGCTAGCTTCTTGCCGGTTGGCAGACGCTTAAGTTTTTTTTGTTGTTGTTGTTGGTTGTTTTTTTTTTTTGTAGCGGAAATCCCGGCAATTTGGTAAACTGTTTAATGAACCTATATCAAAAAAGAGACAATAACAGTCCTAGGTATGCTTAGTGCAAAAAAGCATATTAAGTGATTTTACGTGTGGACTGGAAGGAAGTCTCTGCTCACCCCTTAGTAGATCTTCTCTGTGTCGTTTCCTTTTATTGATAGGACACTTACTTCCCGAAGTTAAATGCACGTTTGACAGTTGCCAAGAGGGAAAAGAGCGCGCGTACTCTGCGTCAACTTTCTGTTTGACGTGCATGGTAGTAAACTTTGAGCTAACATCATTGCTCATCGGGGCAGTCCTTTATGAAAACATAGGCTTTTAGTTCTGTTCGGGAGGTTTGCGTTAGGCAGTGATTTTTCTGATGCTAATTGGGGAAGAAGACGCCCCTAGAGACTGACTTTGTCTTCTCTATTTGGGTTAGTTTGGGTGGCTAATGAGACCCGGACTGTGTTGTCAAAGAAACTGCCCTGATTCCTAGAAAACATCACCCTTGTGCTGGTGTCTCTACCTATTTTTTTTTTTGAAATGTTGTTAGTGTTTAGAGACTGGTGAAAGGCTCCAATAGCCATTAGGGGAAATTCCAATTTGTGCCTTTTCCGGTGACTTAATCTGATTACAATTAAAACAGATGCATAATTAAAATATATTAGGGAGAACAACATGCCTCGCTAAACTTATTAACCATCTTGGGGTGTTTCATGCTCCATTGAAGTTAAACCATCCAAGAAGCTACCACAGATTTACTTTGACAGCCTTTCGGCAGCCTCTCTGGGCTTAGGGGAGTGAATGGGTCCCCAGGGTTAGGGCTAGGCAGTGCGTGAACTTGAGCAAAATGGTTGACTACAGAGAGGGAGGCAAGACTGTGCTCCTCTGCTAATCAGCCCTTTTCAGCATTCTGATGTGTCCACTCTCCTGCTAAGAGCGTTCGTGGATGTATGTCTTAAATTATGGGATCTTGGCCCACACTTTCATGTCTGCTATAGAATTGTCTGATAATACTTGCAAAAGGACCCCACACACACCCCTGGGGTGCTTTATGTTGTGCCTAGCAGACATTAGCCGATCGAAAGTCTCTGGCCAACTTTTGCTCAACTTTTAAAACAGCATCCCGATTTCAGCAGTGACCTCGGTTGCTCTAAGGAACAGGCTCACAGCAAGGGAAGCTGTCCTGCTTGCCTTTCTTTCTCCAGATTTCTACAATGATGCACCTGCTGTTTTAAGAGTGCCAATGGAGAGAGCTTTGGTTCCTCTAAAATTAATCAGTTTTCACTCCAATGAGTGCAGGGCCGCGTCAGGGCAGCGGCTGGCTTTTGGAGCGAGCTGGGGGAGCAAGCACTGACCCCAAGAATAAGGAGCTTATGGAGAGAGGAAAGCCTGAAATCCTTGCATAGTATACAGAATTATGATCACAGTATACAGTATTAAACCAAAGCATTCCTTTTGAATACTATTCATAACTGCTGCCCAGTACTCCAAAGAGGATATGCAAAAAGAGGCCATCTCTTTTTTAAAAAATGGAGACTAAAACTTACGTAAGTGGGCATGTACATTTTCTCACCCTGAAGTGTTTGGACTTTGTAAGTCTAGGAGATGTTTGTGCCTGTGATGATAAATGACTTGTCCTTGATGACTGGAATTTGTTATAAGCCCCTCATCTGCTCCAAGTCACACTGAGTGTTGGAATCCTTCTCTTCTGTTTCCTGTCTACCTAGGTGCATTTAATGTGATAATTTCCCCATATTATGATAGCATGTTCAAGATGATATTTAGACATGTACTTATAGGATGTCGAGGGCCTAAAGTATGAACTATGCTTTGCAATGCACTAAAAAGTTCCTTTCTATTGATTTCTCACAAAACTTCATATGCAACCACATACTTTTAAAAACGTGAAATCTTAAGAAGTGCGACCTTGGTGTCTGGGTTTCATCGAAACCGTAAGGTGCGTATTTATGCAGCACTGGACTTAGTTGTCATGTGCACAACATGTGGAAGTGAGTCACTGCCAAGGTGCCCTGTAAACTCTGGCTTTGCAAATACACTCTCGACGTAAGTACTGCAGCTCACTGGTGTGTGAAAAGGGACGCAAGCAGGAGAGCCAAATGGAAACTGGGGGATGATGGGGATATGTTTGTTTCCACTGCCCCATTTCAGATGGCAAAGATCCACATTAAAAACATCGCTTACATCACATCTGTGCATCGTGATGCCCTCCCAGGAACTTCTGTGAAATACAGTTCTGGAGCAGAGGCCACTTGATGTAGAGAGAGCCATAGACAAGGAGAGAGATGGCTCTTATGCATGGCTTACTTAGCTAAATTAGAACCTTGTAGTGTAGCCTGAAGAATCTTGCCTTTAGGCGGGCTTTATATATGTAGTGTGAGCATTATTGCGTGGTGCTTCTCAAAGTTACCATTCCTTTTAAGTATAATGATCAAATTTATTTTATAAACTATACATCTATTTATATGATATTACTCTTTATGTCTTATGTAGCTTGTTGGAAGTTAAGTGGTAACATGAAGCTTTCTTAAAGCAAAAATCCATTTCCTATGGTAAGAACTTAATGTCTTACAAGTGCTTCGGTGCTAAACTTAAGACTGTCCACGATGTGTTGGAATGACCAATGCAAGGGCAGGATTCACAGAATTTGATGGGAAAACATTCTCTCCTTTCTCTCCCCTTTAGTGTAATGACTATGTTGTGTCTCAAGTTTGCTTGCCAGATTTTAAGTTCCAGTGCATGTATCACCTTGAAGGACCCTCTTAAAACTTTTCTGGAGAAACTGGATACTTACGAGAGTGCAAAATACAAATAAGCCCTTTTGGCGACTCCCAAAGTCTTGGCTCTCTTATGTACTTGCTGAGGGTGACCTGGCGACATTACACACTCTCCCCTTTAAAATACTGCCACAAGTTCCTCAGAGGTCACACTGAGAGGAGTCAGCTCAATGCAAAGCTAGACTGTCAGCGGAAAGGAGGCTGATTGGATTGTACATGTGTCATGTAGTAGGTGACATACCCTTTGATGACATAGGGACAGGGGAGTAAGAGCATTAACAGCTTTGTAATTATCGCTTGAGTAAAATACTTCATTACTTTTGGGGGAAAATTCCAACATAACAACGTGAGATTTTGATATTAGAACAAGTATGTGTCACTTGCAGATTCACATCGTGGATGGGTGTTCTGCATATTCTCTCTCTCTCCCTCTCTCTTCCTCTCTCCCTCCCTCTCTCCCTCCCTCCCTCTGTCTCATGTGTGCCTCTTTATCTGGTATGTGTGTGTGTGTGTGTGTGTGTGTGTGTGTGTGCATGCACGTGTGTGCACTCACACTCATGCACAGAATTGCTGAGAATGCATGTGTAGACCTGAAGTTGATGTCCACTATCTTTCCTGTTCTTTCTCCACACTATATTTTGAAGCAGGGTCTCTCGCTGAATCTGAAGATAACTGAATCCCATCAGGTGAGCTGATGCCCTTGGGGTCCCTTGTCTCCACTTCTCCAGCGGTATTACAGGCATGACCATACCTGTTTGGTTTTAATGTGTGCTCTGGAGATTTGAACTCGGGTCATTGTATGGCCAGTGCTTTAGCCACTGAACCGTTCCTGCGGCCTTCACAGTTTGCTTTTTAAAGCTCCAAATGCTCCTTAATATTATGTATGCATCTCTGAGTTATTTTATTGCAAACTTTGAAAAGCAACCTCTCCTTTCTTCTCCTTCTACCCATCTGTGAAAACCTCAGGGTCTTGCTTTGTAATAGCTCAGGCTGGCCTTGAACTACTGATCTTCCTGCCTCAGCCACAGGCGTGCTGGGATCACAAGTCTGCCACTGCATCTGGCCATCATCTAACCAGAACTCTAATAACACATTCCTTGTTCTGTTTTTCCTAAGAATATAAGTGTAAAATGCACCAGTGAAGAGCCAGGAGGTGATGGTGCATGCCTTAATCCCAGCACTTGGGAGGCAGAGGCAGGTGAATCTCTGTGAGTTGGAAGCCATCCTGGTATACAAAGCGAGTTACAAGACAGCTAGGACTGTTGCACAGAGAAACCCAGTCTTGGAAACAAAACAAACAAACTAACAAACAACAGAAACAGTGAAGAATTTTGTTCATACTGATTTTGATTGACAGTATTCAAATGAAGGGAAAGGCTTGTTGCTGTTCAGTGACTAAAATGCTTGTTTAAGACGCCCACGAGGGCAGAGCATCTGTTTATCATGGGCTGGATGTGCTATCTCTCAATTAGACATCTTCATAATGTTAGGAGAAGGCAGATTAACAATTTTCGGAAACCTGCCTTTTACACTTGCCAGTATTCAGGTATTCCTTCTGTTCGATTTTTAAGGCTGTTAGTGTGATCTTTGATAGGATACGCCAAGACTCCTTTGAGAGATGACTGATCACTCTGTTAACTTCTCTCTAAAGAATTAGTTTAGTAGATTTGCCTCGGATCAGTCCAAAATGGTTATGTTTTAAATTCCTGCCTGTTGACCCTCTGAAGTCATGCCTGACATTGATGAGGTGGTGCGCCTTTATTCCCAGAATACAAGAGGCAGAGGCAGGAAGGTTTCTGTGAGTTCCATGCCAGCCTAGTCTACATATGAGTTCCAGATTAGCCTGGACTACTTAGTGAGACGCTACCTCAAAGCTGAGCACAATGGTTCATGCGTTAAAAATACCACAGTGAAACCCATCATTTTCCATGTTAAAACAAAGGAATGCATGCATATGACAGAAACAAGGGGTATTTTTGCTTTGTATACAAGACAGGTTCTTCTCATCAGGTCATTATTACCAGAAATCAAACACCAAAGTATTGTTTTACCTTTTATTTCTCTCCCCAGTATGATTATAATATTGATAAAATGCCATTGGAAATAAGTTATAGTTTATGAACTATTTTCTAGGACATTTTATTTTCTTGCTAAGCTGTGGTTGTTTCATCACATTTATGTGGAAATGGCTCATTTTGTTCATTTGCACAAGTTTATTTCTTCTGGGCGAATTAGACTTACAACTAGATAAAAGCTTTAGGTTGCTTTGCTTCACCTCCTCTAAGCCTGTCACATGGTGTGTATCACAGCTGATGACCCCAATACAAGCACTCAGAGGACACACACAGATGCCCAAGGGGAAACTGCCTGGCAGCCATCTGCCCCTTAGTTTTTCACACGCACACAGACACACACACACACACACACACACACACAGACACACACAGATGTGCATGTACATACACCAGCACCGACACAATTACTAATTTGCATTGTCCAATCCGAGAGCTGTTGTCTTATCCATACTTAGATTTCAGAGTTACTGTGCCTCTGTGGTAACAGTGAATTCCCTGCTGCTGCCCTTCTGAAACTGGTACAACCTTTGGATTCCAGTATGTGTTAGGAGCGTGCTTGTCCTAGTGTCTGCTGCTGCCCAGCACACTAAAAGCACTTATTCAAGACCCAGCTGTTTATACTATAGGTCAAGAGGGCATTATCTCTAAATCAGGCACTTTCGTCCTATTCGGAGAGGACACAGTTTACCCTTAATGCATTCTCAAAAATCCCTGGCTGACAAAGCCTACATTTCTATTATTTTTATATGAACTCCTTAGAATGTAATTATCATTCCTGTTTAAAACTTTCTGGGATCCTTTAGTAAGTAGCTTTACATATTGAATGGATTTTCCAACGTGACACATGTTGAAGCCTTGAAAACAAGGACACGTGGGTAATTGAATGGATAGACCTCTCCTGTCTGAATAGTTGTGCTTGTTTGGAAGTAGCTAAAGCAACAAACAACAAATAAACATGAATGACATCATCAGGATTGCTGCCCTGATAAAGACATAGTATTTGGGGGCTGTATAGATGTACTTAGGGTCAATGCTGGCTGACAACTTTAAAGATTTGATTTGCATGTGCTTCTAGGCATAGTCGATGACAGTCAGTGAGTCACTCCTTACAAATATGTCTAGACAGCAGCTGCTTCTGTTGGAGGTATGTATATAAAGCATCTACAACAGCTGCTCCTCTCGGCAAGCATGCTATCTCTTGAGCAGGTAAAGTTCTTTGAATTCGGAAGGTCTAAGGACATGTGGATAGGTTGCCATTTAGTAGATAGAATTTGACTCAAATTGACTTCTTTCTAAACATCTAATACCATATTAATGTTTATTTCCATTGTAATAGTATTAATTAATTAATTTACTAACTTATTTAGAGACAATGTTTTGCTTTGTTGTCCAAGATGTCCTCAAACAGATTCTTGTGTGTTGGTAGTACAGACCACTGTGCCCAGCAAAATTTTACATTGTTCCCAGCAAGAATTTTAACCACGCCTGTATTGGTGATGAAACACTTGGAGCTGCATGGAGCTTTACATGTTAAGTAGATTCGTTGCATCCTGTCATTGGGCTTAAAAGACTTGCCTAGGAGAGTTTAATCTTAGCGTCTTTCCTGGGCTAGTAATTGTTACATCGAAGATGAGATGTTCAGAAAATTAGCATGTGACCGAGACATGAACTGGAACTTCTAACTTGGACGTTAGCTCCCATTTTGTTGTGGAATCAGATCTGATTATATGCATGTTTGCTTCTTTGATGGTTGCACAAGGTGCCTCTTTTCTCAGGGACAGTGCTGCTCAGTTCTTGGCAAAGGAAAAGTTATTCACTTATAATTTGCCATCAGGTTTTATTTCTTGATTCCTCTGCAAGGCCACTTTGTGGTATCCATGTGGCATGCTGTGAGGCATGTTGTAGACTATTGTCAACAGTCTTATTCTTTAGAAGCCTCAAGTTAAAAAAAAATAGGATCAATATAGGTGCTTGTCCCAGTTCATTTTCTGTTGCTGCCATAAAACATTCTGACCAAAAGCAACTTGGAGAGGAAAGGGTTTATTTGTCGTATACTTCCATGTGACAGTCCATTAAAGGTAGTCAGGCCAGACTCTCAAGGTGGGAGCCTGGGCAAAGGAACTTATGCAAAAGCCATGAAAGAGAGTTGCTTAATGGCTTGCTTAACCTGCTTTCTTATACCACCCAGGACCGCTAGCCTAAAGGTGGTACCATCTACTGGTGATGGGTGTTCCCACATCAGTTTTTAATCAAGAAAAATGCCCTCACAGACTTAACAGGCCAATCTGATGGGACATTTTCTTGACTGAAGTTCCCTCTTCTCACAGAATTCTGCCTTGTGGTTAGTTGACCAAAAGAAATAATTAGCATAGTATTCAGTCTTGGTTCATGGAGTTAGGAAATATTAAAAACATTTATTTGAAGGAGGTAGAGGAACGGCTCAGTGCATAAAAGCACTTAGCAACCAAGTCTAAGGACCTAAATTTGAATCTCTAGAACCACATAAAAACCAGATGTATAACATGACTGCCTGCAGTCTTGTAGAGGACCGCTTCTCTGAGGAAGAGGTGGGAGGCAGAGATTGCAAAATCCTCAGCTAGCATGTCTAACAGAAAAACAACAGAGATCTCTTTCAAACCAGGTGGGAAGACGGGGACTGACACGTGAGCAAGGTTGTCTTGTCACTTGTAAGTGCATGCTATGACCCACTTGGTGTACACTCATGCACATATAGATGTATATACACACACTACGTGCACACATAATCTATGGATAAAGAAATGATGAAGGTTTAAACTCCAAAATTCAGCAGTTGTGATGATAAAAGTACTTCTCTCTTAATTGTGATGCCAGAGATAAATTTCTGATTGATTTCTGTAGAAGTAGGTAAGTTTGCTCAAGGTAGGGCTTCTCTCTTGGTGTCCATTCAGAGTATTTTAACTTCAAAGGATACGTTATTTGCTGAGGAGTGGCCACTGGGGCGCAATATGGCTCTTGACATTTTGAGCAGTGTTAAATGATGGGACTGTAGTATTTCAAATAGTTTTGTTTCCACAATGTTTAAAAATCCAATTGGAAGAGTGGCAGTCCATAGAACCCTGCCTGCATACTTGAAATTCTTTAGGTATTAATTTTAAATGCATTTCACAAGTTTATTTCTGACATTTTTTTTTCTTTAAGGATGAATCAGGCAAGGGAGACTCACAGTTTTGTCTTCAGAAATGTTTTCTTCTTGCATTTGCTCCTCGGTATTTTATAAAGATGCCGAAGGTATAAAAAGCACAGCACTGGTTTTGTTTTTACCCTATCATGATCTATGTTTCCTTAAAGGACATTGTTGTGAAGTCTGTTGTTACTGCAGTTATAAATGTAGTGCTGGAGAGCGGCAGATGCACCCGGAGACTTGGAGAAAAGTCAGCATCTTGCTTTGGTTAATTTCCAATTTGTTCCACAATGAAGGCATGCCTACTCGGCTGGCTTTCTCTGCTGTCAGTGGCAGCTCTGAGTTCAATCCACAGTCAGTCCTTAAATGCTTTAGGAAGACTCCTCTGGACGAAAAGGGCTTGCTGATGGCAGTGCCTGTTGAAGTGACAGCCCTTGCAAATTGCACCCTCTGCAGGGGGTGCCTTAGGGGTGGCCATGGGGACTCCTCTCATAGGCTTCTCTCAGTCAGAGGAAGTCACTGTCACTAGAGAGCATCTGGGAGAAAGGCTTCTTCAGGTAGTGCTGGTGGCTGCTGCAAGAGCCTGCATTGACTCCTTTGGGGATATTTCTCATTGTTCTATAAACTGCTGGCTACTTGCATCTTCCTGTCCTCAGGCTTCCACCCAGAAATATGGAGCCTGCTGCTTTTGATTGCAAAAGGGTATCTGACGGCAAAATACCTGGGTCCAAATCTCTTCCCAAATCTATTTCTTTTGGCACTGGCTGCTCCTCCTTATCCCTAATAATTACCTGTAGGACCGCACTCCCAAAGCTTTGGAAGAGCTCATTTTGAGAGAGCTGACTTTAAACAGGAAATTTTTCAGCTACAAATTTGCAGAAGAAAAGTTCTCCGATGATAAAGAAGTTTAGTCAGGCAAAAAGACATTTTTATTTGCAGAAATAGGCCCTTTAGGGGGAAGCGATTATTTATAGCTGATGTGAAAAACTTACGGTATGCCTGTATTTATTTGGTAAACTGCATTTAAAATAGGAAGGTATTCTTGTTACTCGATTGGAAGCAACAGTGCTACTGAGTTGTTGCTAAATTTATATTAAGGAAATAAGGTTTTACATACATTTTAACCCATTCTGTAAGGGGTGTGTGTGTGTGTGTGTGTGTGTGTGTGTGTGTGTGTGTGTGTGTTTAATGGAACTACCTGAATTTGAGATTTGACGTCCTGTGCTAAAATTTACTCTACTATGTTTGAGAATTTTTTCTTTTAAAAGCAATAGTCTTTATGGATTTTGCTATATGTTAAAGTAGAAATGCCACAGTGTTACAATGTCTTATTGTGTATGTGTCATTGTTAAAAATAATACCAGCTACTTCTATGAGCCATGTTTGGTGGCTCCCTTTAAATGTGCTTGGGATGTGATGTTGAAAATGCCTGTGGCAGGTAAGTAGGTTTTGGACCTGATTCTGTTTTGCAGCTTGCCTCTCTGAATTTATGGTGGCAATTGCCTGTATTGTCGTTGCTGTTTTTGAGATCGAGTCTCCTATGTAACCCAGTCAGGCATCGAATTTAAAATCCTCCTGTTTCAGACTCCTCAGTGCTGTGAATAACAGACTTGAGTCATTATCCCCAGCTAGTCAATTCACTTAAGAAAAAAAAAATCCTCTTTAACTCAGCAAAAATCTTCAGTTGCTTGTATTTAGGTGGATCACTCACTCTATATGTCTCCTATGGAGACCCTGAGATGGGCAATTGCTGCATGTCTTTCTATGTGTATATGTTTCTAGACCAGCATTTCTTAAAGGCCAGTCCACCTGGAGTACATTGGGGTTGATACAGTATAGATTGTGCCTGGAGAGAACCCGGGAATCTGCATTTCTTTGGTTTCAGCTATAGTAGGTACTGTAGTCTCTGGGACCACACATTAGATAATAGGCTTTAAAAGAGTCTCATTTAAATATGATTACAGGGAGCTGGGGAGATGGCTCAGTGGTTAAAAACACCAACTGCTCTTCCAGAGGACACAGGTTCAATTCCCATCAATCACATGGCAGCTAACAACTGTCTGTAACGTCAAGAATTGACACTTTCACACAAACATACATGCAGGCAAAGCACCAGTACACATGAAATGAAAACAAATAATTAAAAACTATGATTACAGATGAGGTCAGTGTATTCTTTAGATGTTTGGGAAAACTGCTTAAATTCCTGGGTGGAAAGTGACTGAAGGAATATAGGTATCCCTTGTGTTTGTAAGGTATTAGCTGATTGATTTAATTATGTTCTGCCTCCTTCCCGCTTCTTTGTTCAATCAAGACAGTTCTAATCTTCGAAATTTGAAAAAGTAGAGTCTGGTGAAGCTTAGGAGATGACCTCCATTGACACAGTTGTCACTATCCACTTAAAAAAAAAAACAAACTTCTTTGTGATATAACTCCAGATTCAGATAGCAAATTCTAATTTTGAAAGGCACACATGGTTATCCTTGTTGCAGTAGATCTGGTCCTGATGTTGCTCAGTGATACTAGGGACAGGAAACAAAGTTTTGAGGCAAGAAAGACCTTTGTTGGCTATAACCTGGCCAGTTAGAACCATGGGATTTTCCTTTTAAAAACATTTTTTTCCCTTAAGAGTTGCAGATAGAGGCTTCTTTAAGGATTTGCAAAGGGCTGTTCTCAGTTTGGGACAGACGTATGTGGATATCAGGGTGCTCATAGGTTTCCTGGGACTTGGGGGGGAGCTCATTTTCTAATGTTACTCTTGTGTCTGAAAGTCATCAAATGTTGTCAGTTCTGGAATACAAAAGAAAAGTCAAGAATAACTGAGCTCATAGTGTCTAGACAGTGAAGAGGAGCAAAGGTAACTTTCACTGGAGAACAGTCTTCACCATTCAGAAGTGTTCATCTGAGCTGTCATAGACAGCCAAGCTAGTGGGAAACCATGATTGTCTGAATGTAACTGATCCCCATAATCTCATAGGGAGTGGCACTATTAGGACGTGTGGCTTTGTTGGAGTAGGTATGGCCTTGTAGGAAGTATGTCACTGTGGGAGCAGACTTTTAGGTTTCTTGTGCTCAGGATATTGCTCAGTGTCTGAGTCGACTTCCTGTTCCCTGCCATCTGTGATGTAACCAGTCCCATATCTTTCATCAACTCCACCACACTCCTTGCCATGATGATAATGGACTGAACCTCTGAAACTGGAAGGGAGACACCCCAATGAAATGTTTTCCTTTCTAAGAGTTGCCATGGTCATGGTGTCTCTTCACAGCAATAGAAATCCTAATTAAAACAGACACTAATAACACTGAGCCTCGTGGTCACCAAAATGAAGGCATTTTATAAGCAAATAAGCAAGTGAGGCTGGAGACTTAATGCTTGTTTCTTCAGTTACATTGAGGGGTTCATGACTTGAGGTCTTGGTGCCAAACTGGGCCTCTAGTGCCAAAATGCATTTTGAGAAAATGTAGCACTCACTGCATGAAAACTTTTTAGACTTTATGAGTGCAGCAGAGTCCATAAGTAGCAGCCAAGAATATGAAAATAGAGGTTTGTTAGTGATACTCAGGCTTTAGGTAACGATGGGGGCGAGGGTACCTACCGTGAGTATGAACATTTCCCGTCTGGGGTAGAGACAGGGCTCAGTGGTGTGGTCCTCGTGTGCTGTGCACCGTGCAAATTAAAATAAACGAATTGGGACTTGGGTTTCAATGGTTATATTTAATTTAGTCCATTTTAGCTTCCAGGCATCTTAAACAGTCTTGGAGCAGGTCAAATAGACTCTTTTAAAAGCACCCATTCTAAAATGAGTTAGATTTTTTTCCTTTTAGTTTCATGTTATTTTATAGTATGATACAGCATGGGGAGCAAATATTGGATCAAGGAGAAAGAAAGAGAGATGCGAGTTTTAGATTTTCAAGTACCACTTTCCCACTTAAGTACTTGAGCGTCTCAGATCTCATGAACTCAGGACTTTAATTGGTCAGGAAGTGAAAATAATAACTGTTCGCATAGAGTGGGGATCAAATGAAGAAGGATGAGGAATGTTCTCTGTGGTTTTGAAAAACGGCATCATTATGTACTTAGACGGAGAGTGTGTGGAAGCAGGGGTGGGATGACTCAGTAGATCGCCGTCCGCGGCGTATCTTGCTCTCTTCTCCCTGAGAGCACAGCTATGGCTTTCCCTGCAATGACTGAGGTTTTTCAGTTGCATCTTCTAGTTGTATTCTTGCAGTCTGGTCTTTAATGGTTGGTTCTCTATGCTTCCGTATCCCACTTCTTGTCTGTCTGCTCTTGAGACCCGTGTCCCCAGGGTCCTCACGGCCGCAGTTCTCGCAACTTTCCAATTTCAGTTTCTTTTCTTTCCTTCCTTTTTATTTTGTTGTTATTTCTAAAATTTTGTTGATCTATTTTACAGCCTGACTGCAGTTTCCCTTCCCTCCTCTCCTCCCACCCTCCTATTGCCTCTGTGCCACCCCCCCATCCACTCCTCCTCCATATCTATTCAGAAAAGGGCAGGCCTCTAATGGATATCGACAAAACACAGCATGTCAAGTTGCAGTAAAACGAAGCACCGCCCCTTGTATTAAGGCTGGACAAGGTGACCTAGTATGAGGAATAGATTCCCCCAAACTAGCAGAAGAGTCAGAGACAACCCCTGCTCCCACTGTTAGGAGTCCCACAAGAGGTCCAAGCTATGCAACTGTCACATATATGCAGAGGACTTTGGTTAGTCCTATGTAGGCTACCTGCTTGTTGGTTCAGTCTCTGTGAACCCTATGAGCTCAGGCAAGTTGATTCTGTGGGTTTCCTTGTGATGTCCTTGACCACCATTTCTCCTACAATCCTCTCTCCCTCTCTCAACCAGATTCCCAGAACTCAGCCTGATGTTTGGCCGTGGGTCCATGCATCTGTTTTCTTCAGCAGCTTCTACTTCTTTTTGCTGGCTTGTGCCATGTTTCTGATCTCTAAGAAGCAAAGGAATAGATACCTGACCAGTCTGTGTAATTCTTTGCTTCTTGAGGGTAATGGGATTCGTTATAGGGCCGTAGATATAAAGCGTCTTTCACATTTCAGTTCTTCTTCTCAGAGATGAGTGTCCCTGGGTTCTAATGGGCTCCTCCTTGATTGACAGCCCTTTCCCTTTTGGAGTACATAGGTGCTCACAGCGCTTCTGGTGGGCCGGTGAAGAGAAAAGCTGCACGGTTTGTGCATCAAGCATTTTCTGCACTGACGTGTTTGTGTTCCTCAATTGTGTGGAGAATTCCAGGTGAATACGTTGAACACATGTGCTGGATGGCACCTAGTCATAGTCAAGCCAGGAAGTGGAGGGTTAGCGTCCATGAAGTATGTTCCTCAGTCAGAGATCTTCAAGCTCGGGACAGAAGGGTAAAGGGTAAAGGTCTTTGGGACCAGAGAATCTAAAGAACTGCTATTGTCTAATGCAGGAATTGTAGTTGTGTAACAAAGCTCCTGATTCTGTGTAATAGCAGTAATATTGACCACATGGAGTTTTTGGGTGAATTTATTGATTTATATTATGTTAAGAGCCTTGTACAATGTTTGTGAGATGATTTTTGAAATATTTCTGTTGGTGGAAAATTATTCATTAACCTCGTTGCTTACAGTTTAGGAACACTGGATAAGTATATCTTAGTGATCTGTGGAAGCTTTAGAGATTCTTATTGCAATCAGTATGTGGCCATTTGTGGTACACAGCTGTAATTCCAGCACAGGGAACTCAGAACCAGCCTGTGCTGTACAGCGAAAATTCAAACTCAAACTGACTTCTAGCTGATATTTGATGTAATGTTTCCAATACACATATAATTGACAAAGTCCAATGAAACATAATAAATAATACTTTGAAAATTTACTTTCTATAAATATTTTTTAAAGATTTATTTCATTTTTATTTATCTGTGTATAAGTATGTGGATTTGAGTGTGGGTATCCATGGAGCTGAGCCAGAGGCATGAATGCCCCAAAGATGGAGTCCTAGATAACTGTGATAATGATACATGTTATCTCTAGGAGCAGAAATCAGGTTCTCTGCAAGGCCACTGTATTCCTTAACCAGTGAGACATCTGTCTAAGTCCTTGACATTTAATTTTTATATTTACCTTGAAATGTAATGAAGTGATGGAGATGCGACAACATTTGAAACGCTTGTGCCCATTTATGCATTCACACTGCTGCAGGCTGGGCCAGCGTGTGGTTTGTGGTGAATAATTAATTAAAAATCAATGGGGAATCACTAGACACCTTTCATGTTCTTTAGCACAAATGGCTTTCTCTTCCATTAGGTAACATGGCCCACAAAAAGTTACCGAGAACTGTGATTGCCCTCTTTAGCAGCGTATGGGAATGTTGATGCTCTGTGATGTATAGTTTATACGATGAAATAATGGAAACACAGACTTACAGTTTTATTGGAAAAAATGATGAACACAGTGCTAGCCTGCGTCACAATGATAGTTTTCTCTCCCCTTTGGCTTTCAGTAAGCAGAGCTGAATATAAAGCTCTATCTGAAACTTTCTGGGTTTTTTGGGGGAGGGGAGTTTCCACCCTCATTGACAATCAAAGTTCTCATTAATTTCTTTGCAAATAGTTTCTACATCTAAGAGTATTGATCTCTCTCCCAACTAAAGAGCATCCTGTATCTGTTTACTTAGCATTTTACTAAAAGTACCCATTTGAATGCAAGTAGCTTACTGCCAAACATGAACACTTCTTGCGATTTTCTCTCCTTCCCACTTAACGTGTCCACAGAAAAAGACATCCCTCCTAAGTTCAGGTACAGTAGGTGTGTTGCAAGGGACAAGGTGACTCTGCCATATTGGTGTGGCTCTCATTGACTGGCTTCTGTCCGAGCTTGAAATAAGTCATGTTTTGGCATCATGATTTTGAGTTCACTTGTCTAAGAAATACATTGGTAACTTAATGATAATTGCTTTGGGGCACTGGATGTTTTGAGTTAGAATCTTGGCCTTAATGCCCACATACAGTGCAAAATAAGGTACTTTATTTTTATGTAATTTATAATTAAAGTTATCTCTCTCTCTCTCTCTCTCTCTCTCTCTCTCTCCTCCCCTCCCTCTGTTGGTGTGGTGTGCACTTGTGTGTGTCTACACTTGGACGTTGGTACATGTGTGGAAGGCAGAGGACTGCTTGTGGGTATTGGTTCTCTCCACCATGTGGTTCCCAGGGATTGAACTCAGATCCTCAGGCATGGCAGCTAGTGCCCCCACCCTAGGCGCTTTCACGCAACAGTCCACATCAACAGTAGACGCTTTACTTCTGTCGTACTTTCATTCACATTTTGGGTGTTGCGTTACTCTCAGCTGGAATGTTTGCTTTGTTCCTGTTGATAGCTAAATTGTAACAGCAAGTGGCAAGCTTCTAGAAATGAGAGCAGTTTGGGTTCTTGCTGGCTAGCAGCCTAGTTCTCTCTAGCACGCATCTGTTCTTTGGAGCATTATAAGAATGTCCAGGTGAAAATTTATTTATTATTTTAATAAGCCAGATTCTGACAGCTTAAAAATGAGCTGTACTGTTGTGAAGTTATGAAAGACAAACATCAGTGGTTTGCAAAATGACTCTCAATTCTGTGGCATTAGTTTAAATTGATACATCAAACCAGCATTTCCAGACCTTAGTAAACATGCTCCTACAGTTAATTTTGAGGACCAAACAAAGAGCGATGGTTGGATTTCTCCAGGCCTTGAGTAGGAAGGGAAGGGCTGGTTATTTGCAGTGATGGGAGGTCAAGAATGGCATTCCCACGAGTTGGCAGGATGGCGTTCAGTTGTCTGTCGTCACTGCCACTTTCTTGCTCAGGGTACCGCCGCTTGCACTTTATGATGCAGAGAAGGTAGATTCTGGGTAATTGCAGTGAACTTTTTCCTTGTGGGAGGAAGAGATTGGCAGTGTGATGGAAGGCGGGGAGTTTGGGTTGATACCTTTGTGAATTGAAACCAGACGGTGAACGAGCGTCTCAAAGTGAAATCAAAATTCTTGGCTGGCATGGAAATGCGCTGAATTTGGCTGCTTGTGGAATCCCCTCTCTGGTGTGTTAAAAAGGAATTCTGATGGATGTTGGGCACATGCTAGATTGTCGGATGGTGGCATTAGAAAAGTGATACTGTTTGTTTTTCTCTCTCCCTGTGTATGTTATATATGTCTCCATTCAAACAAAGTAGCAGACTTTCTAATGGCATTTTCATGCATGTGAGTTGGTTGATGACCCTGTTGCCACCTTCCTCTAGTCTCCTTTGTTTTTTTTCCCTGTTCCTCTTTCTTGTCCCCCAATTGCTCTCCTTTCATATTGCGTGGTTCTATTATTATTATCATTCATCCCTTGCCTCCTTTATTTTAAAAGAAAAATAATTACTCAATTTTATTTCATGTGTATACATGACTGTCTGCATATGTGTATGTGAACCATGTGCATGCCTGGTGCCTGAGGTCCACATTTCCTGGAAACAGAGTTGCAGTTTGCTGTGAGCCTCCATGTGGATGCTGGGAACTAAACCTGGACCCTTTGCAAGAGCAGCAGCTACTCTTACCTGTCCAGCCCTGTCTCGGATCTCCACCTTGCTTCTTTAAAACCTTGCTTTTCTCTCCCATGCACCCCTTTCTGGTTGCCATTGCTTAATTGCTGTTTTAAAGGCTAGCATCATGAATATCCTTTTGTTCACCCTTGTTTAATTGGACATTTGAGTTCTGGGAATGAATTAGTTCATTTCATATGTGCGGGAGGGAGTTTACTTCTCAATTAGAAGTCCAAGACTAAACTGAATGTTAAGATAGTTTGCTCATACACAGCACGTCTTGGACGACATTTAAAAGTTAAAAATATTTTAAAGAGCGTAATCTTAGCTGTATATTTTTATTTCTATTTTTCTGTCGGTGTTCATAAAAAATTGGTTTAATCTCTTTGAATGTATAGAGTAAATACTCGGCACACAGAAGCTTACCTACTGCTTTAAGTTGTATGTCTGTGTGTTCCTAAGATGTTTGGTAGAGAAAGTGGGTGTGGTGACAAACACCAGCATTCCTGGCTTGCTGGAGTTGAAGACCCAAGTTTGAGGCCAGCCTTATCTCTGTAGTGAGTTTAAAACTTGAAAGGATTTTTGCAGCAAAAGTATCTTGGAGATAGGGAGCCAAGGAATACTGCAAAACTCACGCCATGCAACAGATCTCATATAAGAGATTTCTTGGGCGTGTGGGGGATGGGGATACAAAATGTCTGCCTCTGAGCAAGGACGAAGAAAAATGACAGTTCGGGCGATGATGGCAAGGGGGTATTGAGCATGCTCATAGAGATGATGAAAACCTGTCACCTTGGCCACTAGTGAAAGCTGGCTATTGGCACTGAGTCATTGAAGGCCAGGAGGAACCTGGTTCTGGAATGTGGGTGATTCTTAACTGACTAACAAGGCTGCTTTGGGCTCCATAAGAGTGCCCGAAGACTTTAAAAAGCATATTTTTTTTTCCAGAGTAGAGTGAAAGTGGTAGAAATAAGTAAGACTATAATTTTTGTTGTTGTTGTTGTTGAAAACTATAACTATTGGAATACTAGTTTGTTCAAATCTTTAGTAACTGGAAATGAATCAATGTTTCTTTTGTAAAAGATTATTGGTTTCCTTGACTTAAAGAAAACCATTTATTTCTTAAAGATTTTTAAATCACAGAAAGTTATGTTAATTGCAGCTAGTTCAATGGGACTCCTCAATAGATGTCTGTCTTCTGTCAATACTGGTATCAGAAAAGGAAGAATGGGACTTAAAGGGGCAACAAAATTGATAAGGAGATAGCCACCTGTGTATAAACATGGGCTTACTGATTTGCTCTTTGAGTGTTTCGTTCTGTAGTATGAACACTTGGGTCAGGGCCAAGTTACTAGCAATTGATGGAGCAGCAAGGATGTGTTTATAATTTTAAGGAATTTGATTTTGCAGATGATTGTGTAAAAATATGATAATTCTATTAAAGGTTTGGGAGAGAGCTTTGATTTTGAGTTGATTCAAAATTGAGGAAATCAGTTCAAATAGACATGGCCTTTGATTTCTTGTGGTAAATCATTCCTATCTACAGACATCCTGGTACCCAGAAGGCAGCAGTGGCAGATGCTTTCCAGTCATGTCACTCATTGTCCCTGTAACAAAGGGCCCTGTTAGGGTGGGTCCAGCCCCAGAGGAAGGTGTAATGCAAACTCTGAGACTGGTGGGAGAAAAACAGAGGAGAACATCTAAAATGGTCATGCTTATGATTCTTAGTGAGATCATGTCAGAGGTCACTTGACTCCATCTGGAGGGAGAGGGCCCTTGACCCCACCTGGAGGAGAGGACTTGTGGCAGGCTTCTGTTTAAATTATTCTGAAAGACATAAGAATCAACCAATTTAGGATGAGTATAGAGGAAGGATATTTGGAAGGTGCTGTCCTATAGTGGGACATCCATTTGGCAGGGAGGATGATGCTGGAGGACAAAAGGGTGATGTGGGATTCCCCTCTGCATGCCGTGAATATCATTGGTTAATAAAGGAACTGCTTTGGGCCTATAGCAGAGCTATAGGGGAACAGAGCTGGATGAGGGGGCACTAAACTTAATGCTGGGAGAAAGGAGGTGGAGCCAGAAAGAAACCATGGAGCCGCTGGAGACAGACATGCTGAAACCTTGCTAGTAGGCCTTGAACTCTCATGGTGATACACAGATTAATGGAGATGGGTTAAATTAATGTGTAAGAGGTAAACAATAAGAAGCTAGAGCTAATGAGCCAAGCAGTGATTTAAATAATATAGTTACTGTGTGATTATTTTGGTTCTGAGTGGCCAGGATGAACAAGTGGCACTCTGGCAACAGAAGGGATCTTTTGGTAGGTTCATATGAGCAAGATCACCTAGGATCTTGTATTCCATGATAAAATTTGAAGATTTGTCTGCAGTGTGATTAAATAAATTCCAAACAGGTAGACCAGGAAATTGCCTATGAGAGGACTGTATTGACTATGGAGTATTCTCCTGGCATCTTTGTATTCCCCAGTGGTGATGAGTCTTTAAGGAAGGTGGGAACAGAGATGAAAAAGGAAGTTAGCTGTACGAGAAATGGTCAGTTGGGAGAAAATTCAGCATCACTTAGCTATCCATCTTGGGCAAGTGGATAGAACAGGAAACACACAGGCAGCCTTTTTGTGTGTGTGTGAGGGAGATGGGAGCATATTTCTTCTTTCCATACAAAGGGGGAAGCCAAGATGGGAGACTATGATGCAAGACACAAATATTCTGTCTGTGCTTTGGAGCTCAGCATACCTGTATTCCAGTGAGACTTCGATTTGATCCAGAGCTTTTCCTACAGCTCCTTTGCTTTGGCAACATGCTAGTTCTGAAGACTTGGAAGTCCAAGACCAGGCCCCATGAATTTTTTTCACTGTGTACTCTTGAATCAGAAGGTGCAAAGCAGCTCTTAGGCGTGTCTGTTTTGTGTGTTTTGGTAATGTCTTTGTGTATGGCACAGGCTCATGATAAACCCTCATGTAGGTCAGGCTGATCTTAAACTCCTGGAGCTCTTGCTTCTACCATGAAGGATGCTAAGATCACGGCTGTGCACCAGTGTGCCCTGTTATTCTTTAACCCATACAAACAGAGACTGCTCGTTCATTTCCTGGCTGCCCAAACCCAAATAATCACACAGAAACTATATTAATTGCAACATTGTTTGGCCAATAGCTTAGGTGCATTTCTAGCTAGCTCTTTCATATTAAATTAACCTATTTCTACTATTTTATGTTTACCACGAGGCTTGTGGTTTGTTAACTCTTGCTTCTTGCGCAGTTACATGGCACCTGCCTCCTTTGGCAGCTACATGGCATCTCTCTGACTCTGCCGACGCTCTCTCTATATGTCTTCCAGCCTGGGTATATTCTGCAATGCCATAGGCCAAAGCGGTGTCTTTATTAGCCAATGGTAATAAAACATATTCATAGTATACAGAGGGGAATCCCACATCAAACCTGTGTTCCTCCTCACTCCCTTTAAGTGCTGGGGCATGAACTCATGTCCTTGCAAATTCTGGGCAAGTGCTCTACCACTGACCTACCTTCCAAGGCTTCTTATAAGGTCATTGATTTCCTTCAGGATGACTTTTTTTCTCCTCATCCCATCAGTTCCACAAAGTCCTTCTCCCAGCCAGTATCTGGGGCATTAGGATGTAGCAATAATTGGAGGAGAGAATGTAACCATTCATTCTGCAGCTGTAATTTAAGTACTGCTAAGGACCCTGGGTGCCTCTGATTTCTCTAAATGGAGAACTTCTCTAAGCCACAAAAACATCCTTCCCTTCCTTGTCTTGTTTTGTTTGTGTGTGTGTGTGAGTTTTGATTTTTTTTTTCTGGACAGGATTTCTCTATATAACTACTTTGACTGTCCTGGAATTCACTTTGTAGATCAGGCTGACCTCGAACTCACAGTGATCCACCTGCCTCTGCCTCCTGACTGATGGGATTAAAGGTGTGCCCCACTACCTCCTAGCTTCCCTTAATCTAGTTATCTTAATCTAGTTACTATAGTCATTATGGTAACAACTGGAGCTTTATCCATCATTCTCTCAGAAATGTCCCAACTAGACCACCATCCAGGAAACATGATGGTTGGCAGGGCATGTTGGGTCTGTTCTGTCTAGATAGGTAATGTGCCTGTACCTATCTGTAGTCTGCCATAAGAATGGAGAATTGGGGTAGGTCGCTGTATCTGACACTATACTGAAAAAGTTTGTCACAGGAAGTACTATCTTTGAAAGAAGGAAGGGCCGGCTAAAGGTTCTTGGGACAATACCACAGAGCCTCATGAAAGCTAGGATGTCTACTCCATTCTGTTCTCATTATCCTCATCATTATTAGTAATATTTTTGGAGCTAGCTGGGACACCAGTGTCACGTTAAAATCATGTAGCCATACTTAGCTGTGAGGTGGCTCCCCATCTAGAGTCTGCATATCGGTATGTAGGTGTGCATTTTGGATTGTGGTCTAAATTGGAGTGAACACTTCATGAGCCTACCCTGCAGCCATTCCTCTCAAAGCAGTCTTTGCATTCTCCATTTATGTTTTGGCTGCATCTCCTTTCTGTAATGGCAGAGTTTAGTAGTTTGCAACAGAAACTTTGGGGGTTGTGAAATGTAAAATATTTACCGTCTGCCCCTGGGTGGGAAAAGTTTGCTAGCCTCTGCTTCTAATGGAATACTCAGTCTGAAAACAGTTCTGGCAGATGTTCCGAGCAGAGCACATCTGGTCCCTTTAATCGTCCCTGACTAGCCGAGAAAACAGGTCCATGATAATTTCTAGGAGTTGAAGTTCAAGGTCAGACATATAATATTTTACCAACTTTCCTTTCCTTCACTATCCAGAATTTATTGAACATGTAATTTAACTGTTACAGAATTTATTGAACATGCTGCCTAAGAGACCAGGATAGCAAGCAGGGTCTGACTGCAAGGTCCCCATGCACGCTACCGTGGACATCGCAGGCTTTGTCCCTGTGAAGGGTTTGATCTAGTGTGTCCATCGATATGGTTTCTGTGCAATTGCAGACCTTTGTATATTGGCCTCCTTGGCTTGTCAGTGGTCCTGGCCCTTATTCCGGGCCTGCAGTAAATGCCCTCTGTTGACAGTACAGACGCTAGGATGCTTGTATGGCTCTCAAATTTACTGCTCTTCCTTTCCCCAGCAAGCCTGTTTTTTTCAGCAGTTGTTTAGCAGCTGTCTGCTGCTCTGTTAAATTGTTTTGGGTTGCTTTTCAGTGTGCTCTCCAAATGTCCTGCGTGACCTCCCCGTGGACAGCTCCTTGCCTTGCTTTTACTCTGCTCTAAGCAGCTCTTTAGTATTCTTCTGGCATCCATTGTCTCATGAGGTCAGTCCTCTGACCTGATTTTCTGGGATTGAGATTTTGACACCGACAGAGTGACTGACTCTACATCATGGCTCAGTTGTTGACAGCCTCCTCTTGATGGTTTTTGTTCTTTGGGTTACCTGAGAGGCACCCTTGAGAAAATGGCCTGGTGGTCTGTGGTGACAATCCCGTCCCTCCCCTGTCCTCCATTGGCAGGGGAAAAGGCCACACATCTGATCAGGACTGAATCTTCCCTGCTGTCCGAGTCCCCCTTTTCCACATGGTTACAGCTTGCATATGCTTGTCCTCAAGCTGAAAAGTCAGTGTCAGGCAAGACTTATTTCTGATTCTTCGGTTTTCCCAAGAATATTGTTAAAACATACATTGCTAGAAATAGAAGTTTTCAGAAACAGCAGCCGCTGGCCTTGTAAAAACCCATAGCTCAAATGTAGGTTTGTAGATAATGCATGGATTAACCCTTACTGACTGAAAAACACTACCAGAGATAGGCTTTTCAATGGTGAGTTTCAAAAATAAGTGTATTTTAAATATACAGAATGAAAATGTAAGACCTGTTGAGTAAATGAAATGCATTTAGCTAACAACTACCTGAACAATAAAACAAAACAAAACAAAAACTTATTAGCTTAATTTTTAATAAGGGTTCATTAAAATCTTAATTTATAAGATGTAGCAAACAATTTGTATAATGGCATACAGTTTAAGTGGCGAGCTTTTGATTTAGAGGTAGTGAATTCAATTTAAAATATTAAGCTGGGGAGGTATATTGCAAAGCGGCCTATATCATGATACTTATTTAAAGGGTACCATAATAGTCTCAGTTTGTGATAGTTCAACCCCAACATTAAATTTTATGAGCAGATATATAATATTTACTTGCATTTATAAGTAATTCTGAACTTGCCACAGTCAAAGCAGAAAAGTCAAAGCAGGAATCCCACAGAGGCCATAAACTTGATGTTTCGAGGCATGCTGTAATTCTCTACTCACTCAGCTTGCCAGCGGTGAACTGCTGATGTTGCTCGAAGCCAACGATCTGAATGTCTCCAGGAAGCACTTCCACTATGGAAGGCTTGGAGGAACTTTGATATCCGTGAACTACTTTATGGGAGCAATAGGAGAGCACGCACTGTTGAAATCGTATCCATAAAACCAGTGTTTATGTTGAAGTGATGCTGCTGGTTTATAGGTTTTGCTTGGTACTCTTGGTTTTATGTGTTAAGTTGAGCTAGAGTCCTCTAGAGGGGATTCATGTCTGAACTCTAAAATTCTGCGGGGTTTCTAGTCATAGTGACCTCTTTGAGTCACCATGGGAGGAGTAAGCTTCCCAATACAGATTCACATACCCGACGGTCCATATGTTAGGTGCTCCTGTGATGCTCTTGCCTTCGCTGTGTCTCTTTAGCGTTCAGAAATCAGGGCAGTGCTCAAGTGTCAGCTGGGGTGGCTTCCTTTCCGAGGATTTTGGTTCCTTTTCCAGGGAGCTCAGTGCTTCCATCTGTGGTCATTTCCAGTCTATAGTTTATGTCTGAGTCAGGATCTGAATGAATTATAGAAACTACGAGCATGATACATAAAACATGCATTAAAGAGGAAAAAGTTGTATGTTGTAATTGTCTAGAGAATAGGAAAATGAGAAAAAATAGGTCAAATGGAAATAAGGACAAAATTGATGGCATTTGTCTCCTGGCCACAGATATTTGAGGGTTATGAGTTTTCTAGGAATAAGTAGACTCAGACTTTGGGCATCATAGGAAGAGCAAATTTAGACTGACAGAGAAGTTCTAGAGATTGGTGAAGCTTTATGGAAATACAAATGACACAATTGTATTTTAAAGAGTCCTGTAAAAATGTATACAAACTGGATTATTACACCTTAGTGTTGTACAGGAAGCCACATTTTTAGTTCATGTCATATTTTATTTTCATTACTTATCTGTACACAATAAGGTAATCATTATTCATCTTTATGATTAAGAAAACAAAGTTCTGTGAGGTTATACATTTAGCCTAATGTCACTAGACCGATTAAACTATTAGTTGATTAATGATGAATCAGGTGTGAACTCAGTCCTGTCTTGTCTCCAGAGCTAAGGCTTTGGCATCACCCTATGACAGCCCTGGATGGAGGGACTTGTAGGGTATCTGGGTTGTGATGCTCGTTTCTTCCACTAAGTGACTATGCGAACTTGTACATTTACTCAAACCGGTATAATTTACTGTTGCCCAGCTTGTTTTTGCAGGCTATGCAGAAATGAATCTGAGTGAATTCCTGCTTTCCAAGCATCTTCTCTCTCTCTCTCTCTCTCTCTCTCTCTCTCTCTCTCTGAGTCACAGATCTCTTCGGCCATCTGGTGAAATCTGAGCCTGTGTTCTAGGAACAGTGTCTTAAATGCATGAAACAAAACATGCAGAAAGAAATATATTGAAATGCATTGGCCAAATGATTGGAAGTCAAATCCGCTCTCTAGTTCTCCATCTTCATTAAGCTGTGTAAGAGCAGAATTAAGTGGCAGGTTCATTAGCAGCCATCACATTGAAGTATTTGTAAGCATATATATATATATATTTTTTGGTAGCACTGTAGCACCTCCCTGTCATGTGATGGGAGCACATCTGTGGTTTTTAACTGCTGGCAGAATTGTTGCCATGTGTTGTTACCTTCCTTTGCAGGTGAAGACAAGAATGCGTGTTGCTGTAGACAAATAAAAAGATGAGACTGAGCTGGATGGTGGTGGTGCACGCCTTTAACCCCAGCACTTGAGAGGCAGAAGCAGGTGGATCTCTGTGAGTTTGAGGCCAGCCTGGTCTACAAGAGCTGGTTCCAGGACAGGCTCCAAAGCTACAGAGAAATTCTGTCTAAAAAAATAAAAAAAAAGATACCCTTTTCCTTCTTATCCAAGTGACCGGATTCCTTTTAATTCTAGTGGAAACCAGGATGAGGGCCCCTGGGAGCATCAAGAATGCATTTATTAAAAAGCAACATAAAACACTAAGCTGTCTAATACATACAGATGGATTTCTTGGGCTTCCACTGCTGTAACTCAATACGTCTGATGGAGGTCAGTAAACATCAGAGAAAGGCACCAAAAGGTCAGCAACTCTTGTCAGCTTTGTTAGAGTTCCAACGCTCCGAGCCACCTGGCTCAAGATGACCCAGGCTGAAGGTTGGGGTTCCATTTGTTTGGTGTTGGGCTTTGGTAAATATTAAACCACGGGTCTTGGTATTTGAGTACATTTCATAGATCAGAAAATATCATGGCTTGTCTTGATTTGGGTGAACGTGAAAAGCATTGTGCGTAAAAATGTTTGTCAAAACAACTGTTTGAAAGTCTGGTGTTGACGAGTAGAGTTTAGTGTAAATATTCCTGATGGGTTCGTCGACAAAATGTTGGAAGCTGCTGATTTGGATGACCTGTAATTTGGTTTTTCACCTTGTTCCTTTCAACTAAATAGCCTTACTATTTAGAGCACACTGGCATTAGTATAGTTTTCCATATGTTCTAGTTCAGCACACGAACAAACTGAAGATAGATGAACGGCATGAAAAGCAATACACGGCCGACTGTTAGGATGTACGGAAAGTGTTCTAAGTGATGCCTTCTCTCCAGTGGATAGCAATGTGAAAATTATACTCCATTTTAGATCTGCACTCACTGAGAGGTACTGCTCTGGGATCAGAGGAATAGAATGGAATGTTTTGGAGAACCAGGGATGTAGCTTGGTGGTAGAACTCACGGATGGCCTGCCCAGTGAGTGCCCTTGGTTTAATCCTTAGCATTATGAAGCAAACCAAAGAAATAAATACCCTGTGACTTTCCCCCATGAAGTCAAAGGAAGCTTTCAGAATTTTATTAAAACCTAGTCCTAGAAGGAAGCTCCCTCCCAAATATTTGAATCCTGTTCTTCCTCTGTCTTGTCGCCATTTGTCCTCAACCAGACCTCTGTCACCCCCTCTTCCTTTTCCCATTCCTTGTCTTTCCCTTTGTGCTTAGCTCTTTCTTCCTCATCCAGTTTCCCCTCTCTACCCTTCTTCCCTTCATCACCCTCTACTGACAGCTGATGTCAAACTTGGCCTTGGGAGGAGCCACCTCATGCTTATGGTACTATGAGAGATGTTTCTGTTCATTATCTCAGTCAGCATCAACAGTGAAGAGATGCCCACGTTAGGTGGCCCAGGACTTCTGGTGGATGAAGTACATTTGTGCTAAGACCTGGGAAGGGTTAGGGCATTCTTAGAAATACTATGTCAAGCTGCTCCCAACCTGCAAGTTGTTCAGGGTGACAGGAGAGAAGGGTGTGTTTGGGAGGTGTAGATAATGGTGGAAATACACAGAAGTAGGTTGACATCAGTTTGTGGTGGGCTCTTGGTGAGCCACGAAGCCAAACTAAAAGCTGTAGGGAAATCTTAAAGAAGAGATAGATGATATGATGTGAGCTTTTCCTTTTATATTTAGGTGTAAGAGTGTTTTGCCTGCATCTATGCATGCATGATATGTGTGTTCCAGGTGATCTGATACCCTTTATTGTACCATATCCCCTAGAACTGGATGTATAGATAGTTATGAGCTGCCATGTGAGTGCTGGGAATTGAACCCAGGGCCTTTGAAAGAGCAGCCAGTACTCTTAACTGCTGAGCCATATCTTCAATCCCTCAAGATTTAAACTTTAAGAGTCCTCAGGTAGAAATCGAATAGATGGGGAAGACTAAGTTGGTGATACAGTGGACAGGTATGGCCCTTCTGTGCTAAATTCAGAGTTGTAGCTACAGCTGAGGAAAGATGAGAAGAAAGCGGACCCTCAGGAGTAACGTTTACTCCACCAAATTTGACGACTGGACGTGGGAAACTGTAAGGAAGTACTTAAGGATTTAATACAGTAACAGACGGCCATCCAATTATCTGTATTGTCCTCTTTGTGCGAACACATCAGGGAGCCCGTGTAGAGGGAACAGATGTATGTTCATTATTGGATGTGTTGTACTTGAAACTCCATGGACCCTCAAACTATAGTAGCATTACAAACAAATGTTCAGGCAGATGTATGTCGTGTACTGGCTTTTTCACTGCATTGTCTGCGGTTCTGCAACAGCACCATGTTGTATTGCATCTAGCATGCAATGCCCTTTTTCCAATGCCTTGAGATAGTTAAGGACTGAGAGGAGAGAGAGGGAAGGGGGGGTGCTAATATCCCTAGTCCTACAGATAGAAGTAAAACATCACATTTATAGTATCCCAAAGGGCAGAAGCTGGTTGGGTTGGCTGAGTCCCCTTGGGATATTTGTGGCAAGGAGGAATTTCTCACCTCCGCCCTGTGTGGCAGACTGCAACAACTCTTCCAGATGCCCAGCAGTGAAATTCCTCATCTTGCTGTGAACCTGCTTCCCAGACAGATGTATTATATGTTCACTGATATGACTTGTGGGTGTAACAGGTGAAGGATAATTTGTGTATTGTGTACTGCAAGAGGCTTATCTTAGACATCTAAATTGAACAAATGGAAAGAGGCTCCTTAAACCACTGGAAACCTTCAGAGAATGCAAAGCAGAAAAATGAATGGCACAGAATGCTTGAGAAATCGTCCAAGTATCTGTATTAATTATCTAGAATGCTTTTGCTGAGGAGGTTGTTTAGCACTGACAATGTGTCAAGCATTGTGCTGTGTTTGAAAGCATATATTGCCACCCAGTTTTTGACTTATCCTAAATTGTATATCATTGATGGGGGTAAAAAAACTAAACAGAACCAAAACAAGACAAAAAAAAAGATGTTGCATCCACTAAATTAGTAGTGGAACTTTCTAAACACTCAAACGTGATCCGTATTCCATATTTATTCCATCTTCTTCCATTCTGTGTATGTGCCTACACATATGTGGTATATGCATGTGTGTGCACATTTGCTAGAAAGTGCAACACCATGCAAATGCGCTTGCTTGGCAACTGGTGTCTGTTGGCAGAGTCTGCTTGTTCATTTCCTTGCCACCCAGGCCCCAAATAATTACACAGAAACTATATTAATTACAACACTGCTTGGCCAATAGCTTAGGCTGATTATTAACTAATTCTTACATCTTAAATTAACCAATTTTCATTATTTTATATTTTACCACGAGATGCATGGTTTACCAGTAAGGGTCTGGAGCATCTGTCTCCTTCTACAGCTACATGGCATCTCTCTGACTCAGCTTTCTTTCTCCAAGCATTCAGTTTAGTTCTCCCTCCTAGCTCAATTGTGTCCTGCCACAGGCCAAAGCAGCTTCTTTATTAACCAATGACAGTAAAACATATTCAGAGCATACAGATGAGAATCCCACATCAGGTGTCTTTGTCTACTGCTCAACTACTTATCTGTTGGCAGAGAGTCTCTCGCTGAACCTGGAGCTCTTGCTTTTCACAGGATGGCTGGAGTAAGTCCAAGGCATCTGCTTTCTGTTCCCCTTGGTGCTGGATTATAGGTATGTACTATAATAACATATAAACGTGTCTGGCCTTTACATAGATGCTATGGATGCAAACTCAAGGGCTTATGTGTGCACTGCAAATACTTTCTGCCCTGAGCCATCTCCCCAGCTCCTCCAACTTTCTTAACTAAAAAGAAAAGTTTTTATAGGATTTGGTAACAGTGGCCTCAGTACTGCAAGGGGCGACCTAGCAAGAACAAAAGTAGCTGTCCCTTCATTACCAGTATTATAGATGAGGCCACTTAAGGAGCACAGAAATTAGTCCACATTCCCCAAAGATGCATGCAGTTATTGAGTAGTTTGGCTTCCTATTTATTTAAACAATGACAAAACTCCCAAACAATGGCCTTAATGTTATTCTGTCCTGCAGGGTGTGATATTCATTGAAAACTCAGCCAGCCAGAAACTGATACTGCATAGATGTGGAGGACCTTGAACTCTGTGAACCCCAAAGCATGCTAGTAAAAGGAAGGGGCATACTTGTGAGTTTAGGTCAGGGTTTTAATTCCTAGATTTTACTTAGGGAGCTGCAGAAGCTTCAAGTCATTTACTGGTGGCCACGGACTTATGACATGATTAGATCTGGCCCTGGGCCCTGGAGGTGGGTCTTTTTATTATATTGAAAAGATTAAGAGTAGATTTGCCATCAGTGCTCATCTGAATTCAGAAAATGTGAATTTCTTATTTGTACAATGGAACTTATGACCAGTATAGATTTGTTGTAAGGACTGGGCAAAAAGTAAATAATGGGTTTCTCTGGATAATTCTAAGGATGCTCACCCCTTCTTGATCCACCCACCCACCTATTCTCAGCCTGTTTTACTTGAAGGTTTACATTTTCACAGGAACATGGCAGCTCCAACTAGCTTGTGGTATTTCCTGAAGTTTAGAGAAAGTTTATTATGATTAACATAGTAATTGTATATCCAAATAAACAGAATAGCCATACAGTCATAGAAATAGACAAATAGACCTGCAGATGTCACATCTATGCCTACTGTGGCTTCGGGAGTTTAGTCTTGTTGACTGTAATGATGGAGAAGAGCTTTCTCCTTTTGGCAAGTACATAGATGAGCCTTATTGGGACTTTTCTGAGATTAATCCATGTCTGTAGATCTTTCCTTGTTGTGTTTTAATAATCTGGAGTAATAAAATGTAGAAATATAAACAAAGGGAGACTGAAACAGCTTGGCTTTACTGTTGATAAACTTTTGGGAAATAATCTGTGTAGTGAGTGAGGGCAAACACCACACAATACAGATGCTGCAACTGTGGGGAAATGCTTGTTCCTCTTTCTACCTAGATCACCCTTGTTTTCTATAGCTAAGTACTTTCAGAGGGGTTTTCTTTGGTCTTGTACTTGAGTGAGACGAGATGACTCCATGTCACATAGCATGATGTCACAATTCAGAGGAAAGCACAACTTTGACATAACCCCCTGTTCTGTAACTGTCATTTATGGGCAGTAGTACGTGATGAGGATACTGCTCCACACTTCTGCTAAAAGCCCAAGGGTCCTTGGCTTTGCCACAGAAAGAAATTTCAGGATCAGTCAGGGTGAAGCTGAGTTGGAGTTTATTGAAGTGCATTTTTGACATTTAGTCTAAGCATGGGGACTAGTGGAGAGCTACTCAAGAAAAGATTAAGATATACCTATATTCGGGCCTGCACTTCTCCAGGGAGTGTCATTGTCTTTACAGTGGCCATATGTACTGTTTTCATTGGCATCAGCAGGTACATCTTAAATGGTTGCTAAGCAACCTTTTATTTTTCTGTAAATGAGATCATAGGGTGGTTCCTGCTGTGCTCTGAGTGGGATTGCTCTTGCTAAAGTAAGACCTTAGGTCACACGGGTTGTAAGATGATTTTTCATTTTATTTATTTATTTGTATAAATGGAAGTTTAGTCTTGCTTCTGATATTTTCCGATAATGTAAAGGAATGACTTTAGACAATGTTTGAAGGTAGAATGTGAATGAAAATGAGGCCATGACCATTCCTAGGTATGGTTGAGGAGAAGAGAAGGTTTTATTGTAGGTATGAAGGAGAGAACAGCCAGAGGCTTCTGGAAGGATCTAGAATGAACCAGCCCATGTTAGGAGAGAGGAGGGGGAGAGCAAAAGAGGATGAGAAGAGAAAGGGGAGAGTAGAGAGGACCACCTGGGAACCAGGAGACCAAAAGGGTTCACCACAAAAAATGGCTGACTTACATAAGGATCAGAGATGGGGGAAGGGAAGCCCAGCCCCTGAGTGTAGGGGGTAGGGTGATACTGCTGGGAGGAGCCACAGGTAGAGCAAGACTTGTCAGGGATTGTTTGAGACTTAACCATACGTGCTTAGGCCATGAACACAGTTCACTGCAATTTTAACATTCCTCTGTGTAGAGAACAGAGACTATCCTCTGTCAGTAACTTTCATAGCAAATGTTGATTGTGGTGGAATTCTTTTGTTTCCTTAGATTTATTTTACAGCAGTTTTAATGATATGTACATGTGTGAGTCTGTGTGTTGGCATGTACACATGAATAAAAAATACCTAACATGTGCCCAATGAGGCCAGAGATACATGTTCTCCTGGGAACTAGAGTCACACAGGTGGTTGTGAGCAGCTCGAAATGCATGCTGGGAATCAAACTCAGGTTCTCTGGAAGAGCAGCGAAGGATTTAGACTTCTTCCCCCTTCCTGTATCCCCTTAGCTTTCCTCTCTGTCTTCCTTCCCTCTTCATTCTTACTCCGGCAGCACTGCCAGACCTGTGTGTAGACTTGCCTTTTGTGGCCTACTCGTTCAAGTAGAAATATTTAATGGGTGGCCCTTCATAATTGGCTTCTTTCACATCGGAAAGTGTTTTCAAGGTTTAGTTATAGAGCAAGCATCCATACTTCATTTTTCCCTATGATCAAATACTGTTCCTTTGTGTAGACTTTCAACATTTTGTTTTTCTGTGGTGGGTAATAGCCATTAAGACTTGAGTTGTGTGGCTTAGGCTATTGTGAACACTGCCTTGAGAGTAATTAACATATAATATTGCCGAGATACCTCTTTTCGACTTTTGGAGGGTTTGTATTGTGGATTTGTTACAGTGGAATTTCTGATCATTTGGTGACTCTGTTTAGCCAGTCGAGACAGGATATCTGAAACAGTCCTGTTGTTGTGGGAGCCCTAGGCCAGAGGACAGACTCTGAGGCATTCCACCAATTTGATTTCAGGGAACCTCATCTCCAAAACCAAAGAGAAAATGCAATGAATAAATGCACAAGGTTTTAAATTTTGGTTTGTGTGTCACACCTAGCACCAAGTGGCTAGAAAGAAGTGGGGAGGGCACCAAGATGGATTTGGGTGGAAGAAAGGCACAACAAGATGGTTAACAACATGCCTCACCTCTGCTGTGGCTGTAAGTGTATCCAGAAAGAATGCAAGAATAGAACTAATTGCTCCTCAGGAGACGAGGAACAAATATAAGTGGTTTGGATATGCATTTAAATTAGATTACATTTACTGAGTGGGTTTTCTAAATGGAGTTAATTTGAAAGGACACACAAGTCGTTGCGTTTAATCTGCATACCCTCTCCTCAATAGCTATAATCCTTCCTCCTCCAATAAACAAAAGTCACTCTTCAGAGGAACATTTTGCCTCCTTGTTCCTGTGATGGTCTGTGATGGCAGCTGCTAGGTGGCTTGACAAGCTCAGGATACCCACTCCCAAGTAAGAGAAAAGAAACTTATGGAGACACCTTTTTCCTCCCCTGAGACAGTCTAGCCCAGGCTGTCCTAGGTCTATGTAGCCAAGAATGACCTTGAAATTCTGCTGCTCCTACTTTCATTTCTCAAGTGCTTGGTTTATATGCCCTTTGGGAGCAAACCTAGGATTTCATGCATGTTGGTAAGCACTCTACCACGTGAGGCATGTTCCCAGTCTGGACTGGGTTT
>LOEQ01005203.1:78058-94552 GCA_001685075.1 Bramus lutescens
TCTCTCTCTCTCTCTCTCTCTCTCTCTCTCTCTCTCTCATGTGTGTGTGTATGTGCATGGTAACCAACATGCCCTGAAGTGAATGAGTGAATGTGGTGCTTTTGGTAGGTAGGTTAGTTTTGATGTTAAGATAGTTTCTGTCTATGTAGCCCTGCCTCGTACTTGCAGTCTTGTCTCAGAATCTTTGAGTGTTGGGATTCTGGTATGTTCCTCCACATCAGCTTCAGTAGAAATGGTGCATTTCTACTTTTGAGTAGAAGTTGTTTTGTTTGTTTGTTTGTTTTTAGAAGCTATGATTTTAGTTGTTATGCAGGGATGGAGATAGGAACTTGTTGATATTGGAGGTATTTTGTCTGTTGTCTTTGTGGAAAACATGGTAGAACCATTCTGTACTTAAGCTCCTTCAGTCTTTTAAAAACAAGATTAAGTATATACCTATCTATTTATTTCATTTTTATTTATTTTATGTGTATGGGCGCTTTGCCTGTGTAACCTGCACACGAGAGGTGGGCATCAGATTCTGTTATAGACATTGTGAGTTGCCATGTGGGTGCTGGGAATTGAACTCAGAACCTCTGGGAGAACAGTGCTCTAAACCTCTAAATCATCTCTCTAGCCTCCACGATTAACTATATATCTTTGCAAACGCTTTATTTACATAGTGTGGAACTGGTCTTTGAAAACATGTTCCATCACATGTATACTCAGAGAAAAAATTGCAGGGGCTGCAGAGATGGCTCAGTGGTTAAGAGCACTTGTTGCTCTTCCAGAGGTCCTGAGTTTGGTTCCCAGAACCCAAGTGAGGTGGCTTACAGCTGCCTTTAACTCCAGCTCTGGAGGACCCAACACTGCCTTCTGGCCTCTCAGGGTACCCACATACATGTGACACACTCTCACACCCACATAAAAATAAAATAAATCTATAATAAAAATAAAACATAAAATGATCATGCAGGTCCACAGATATAACCTGAGGCTCACGTTGGGTTCGAGCCACTTCTTTTTTATCACTGCTGCCGATAGCTTAAGACTTTACTCAAGAACTGATGTCTGAATTCATTCACACCAGGCGATGGAGGGAAATCCCTAGCCTGTGGCGATGAGATCTGATGGACAGGTATTTATGTTCAGATGGTTGTATTCCCTTTCTGCTGCTATTTTAATGAGTCCTGTCTGTCACAGAATGGTTCTGGATTCTCTGCTGGGTGTAGTTGTTTTGTTTTGTTTTTTACTCTCTGGGGACCCATCATCCAGCTTCTAAGTAGATACACCGAGACTTATTCTTACTTATGAATGCCTGTCTTTAGCTGGGCTTGTATCTAGCCAGCTTCTTAACTTAAATTATCCCATTTTCTCTTTAGCTACGTTTTCCCTCTGGGATTTTTACCTTTCTTTATTCTACATATCTTTCTTTCCTTCTTACTCTGGTTGGCTGTGTGACTGGGTGGATGGCCCCAGCATCCTTTCCCTCTCCTTTTCTAATTCCTCACTCCTCCTTTTATTTCGAGCCTAGATTTCTCCTCCTGCTTATTTTCTCTGCCTGTCAGCTCCGCCTATTTTTTCTCCTCCCTAGCTATTNTTGGCTGTTCAGCTCTTTATTAGACCAGTCTGGTATGTTAGGCAGGCAAAGTAACACAGCTTTACAGAGTGGAAGAAATGCGACATAAAAGAACGCAACACATCTTTCTGTCATTAAACAAGTATTCCACAGCATAAAGGAAAGTAGCATATGTTAAACAAATATTCTGCAACAGCCAAGTGTCAAATAAGGCCAGAGTAAAGCTATGTGGTAGATTCTTCACTGAGCAAACACTTTTAGGTTGTGGCTGAGACGCAGTGACTTGAACTGATAGGTCTGAGGCTCTGTTCTGAAAGGGAGATGGGACTCCCTTTGCTAAAATCACACAGGTAGTACCCAAGGGTAAGAATCACATAATGGTGTTAAAATTCTACCCACCAAAGGTACTAAAGAAGACAGAAGGTATGCACCAAAGTCAAGCTTCATACATTTAAAAATGGCTTCCCAGAGGAGTTAACTTCTGAGCAAATGGGCTAAAACCTTGTAGTATGCTTACTGTCACTAGTGTCCACCCAATACCTATTGAAGACCAGTTTGTGTCAAGATGAGGGACCTTTGGAGACTCCGCTTCGTTATACAATAGAGACAGTTACAGGGCTGGAGAGATGGCTCAGCAGTTAAGAGCACTGACTGCTCTTCCAGAAGTCCTGAGTTCAATTCCCAGTAACCACATGGTGGCTCACAGCCATCTGTAATGAGATCTAGTGCCCCCTTCTGGCCTGCAGGCATGCATAGAAGGAATGCTGTATACATAATAAATAAATCTTTAAAAAAATAGAGACAGTTACATCTTCTTTAAAGGATTCCTGCAATATTTAAAGATGATAATGAAAGAATTGATAGGGTTTAGTTAGCAGAGCCTTCAGAGATAGCTTGTGTGTGGTATACAGAGAGAAAATCTGACTTTAGCTATAGGGTGGGTCTTAGGGAAATGTTGACTTAGCTTTGCATATACATCCTTTCGCTTCAACATATATTCACTGCATCTTACACAGCTCTACAGGAGCTACTAGAATGAGAGGAGGACACGGTTGTCTTGAGTTCAAAGTTTATGGGGTAAGGGCTCCAGAACATCAATAATAATGCCATGAAATATATGCTATTACAATTTAAAATGAAATTAGTACAACAACCTGCAGCCATGAAAATTACCAAAGTGCATCATTAGTACCTGCCACTGAGCCACAGTAGAGTCTGAGCAAACGAAAAAGGGAGTAATACTAACCCTGTTTGTAGTCAGCGTTTTGCCTTAATTTTGATTTTTAAAAATACCAACTCATTACCTTGCTGTCTGACTTTTAAATTTTGCTTCCGAAGTAACTGTCTCCCTGACCGCACCCACTTTTGCCTTGAAAATCTGCATAAAACTTTGCTTTCCATAAGTAGGTACTTTGACCATGAGCCCATAAGTGTTAGAAAATGTGCAGAAAATGTGATCAAAGTTGGACTTCACTTGGCTATTATTTACAGTTAATCTAAGGGTGATGTTGGGTTCACATCTTGGCATTCCTCTAGTTTTTAATTCCCTTGTTTATTAAAATTATTTTCGAGAGTTGTCTAGGGGATTATTTTATAAAACCATCTTGTTTAAGGAATAGAGTTCCTTTTTATTTTGAAGTTTCTTTCAACATCGTCCAGTATTAATAAAATCCAGTTATGGTGTTCATATAATAATCATTCTATAGGTTTTGCCTTTGGTTTAATTCCCTTTTGATTTCAGTGGCTTTATAAGAGTTTATTTCCCTAGCTATTGCTGTCTATTATGCATGCTTTTAGGTAAGTGCTTAGGGTAATTGCAACATAATATCAGAATGACTTTTTTTTAATTTCAGATCTTTACTACATTATGTTTTCCTTCCACAGTCTTATCAGAAAAAAAGTAGAAATGTCTGTGTTCTGGGCAGCATTCCTGTGATGGATATTTAGTGCCGTGATTGCCATATTATTCCTGGCATTTGAACATTTCTGAGAAGGACCAATCAAGATCGCTACTTGCTGTTTTGAATGTATTCAGCACTGTAGACTTAATGGAAGAATAGATAGTTGGAAAAGGAAAATATTGCAAAGCGTCTTTCTTGTTAACCTGAAGTGGAATGAAGCCACCAACTTTCATAAATGTAGCCTTTCTGGTGCTTTGAGTCCATAACAGGAGATTGTTCTTTTCTTTTTCTTTAGCAACTATTCAATGCCCCACATTTGTGAGCTAATGTACCTAGGATTTCAGATATTCCTGTCATATAAAATACAAGCAACCAATGGCTAGATAGAATTTATAAATATTTAAAGTAAAAAGTCCATCAAGGAGATAATATTAATTGACCAGAGGGAATGATAGTTCTCTCTAGAAATTGTACTTAATGAGTATCAACATTAAATAACAAATGACATTAGCAATTTTCTTGATACAATTTTAGCAAAAGTGATAACATGATATTAATTCTCTATTCTTTTGAGAAACTCACATCACACTTACGTATGGATGTATTTGGACAGTAGTTAAGGATAAGAGTAAAATATCATCCAAATTTCTTCCTAGATATGTTACTATAAAGATACCGCTGCAACTTCTTTGTGTCAGGTCTACGTGACATTATTGGGTGAGTAATGATAGTAATTAAAACCATAATGTGTGGTTCTGATTAGAAATGACTTTGAACCTGTACCGCAGGCTTTTGCACCACGAGACTCAACAGTTTCATTTGCTGTTTTAAAGCAGCTACCCTGTGGGGAACTTTTAATAGCCACACATTATTAAGATATTTATTTAGAATGGCAGACTGTTCTGTCTACCTCAGGAAATGAGCAGAAATTAGATGCTACTGTAAGCAACGTAATAGGCTTGTAGCTTGGTTTTGTTTATATACATAATGCAAATAATAGGAAGTATAAACGGCTACAGAGTCAGAGGCTTTCCACCTTCAGGGTTGATTGTTTACATAGACATTTGAGATCCAATGAAGTCTGTGAAGCTCGAGTTCATGTATACTAAGACACAAACTCCCTACTGGTTTCATATATGTGTTTTGAAAGGAGACTATTTTCTTTTCCTAATGACTAAATCCCTATCCTCAAAGGGAGACACTTCCTTGATGTTCCTCTAAGGACCACGTTTGGAAGAAAATATCTCGGGCATTGATGTGAAAGCATTAAGTGTGCATGAGGAGAAGGCAGGAAATTCATTGATATAGAAAACGAGCTTCCAGTTCTCTCTCAGAATCCCTATTACTCCTTCTCTGGGTGACATTGGGTTGCTATGGTATTTTTATTTTTATCTTCCTTAGAAATTTCTAATAGTTCAAGTTAAACAAAACAGTGCAAGTTGTCTTTGCCTAGTACAGTTTGCTAGGAAACTTTTTATTCTGTTCGTTTGCAAGTTTGGAAAGGACAAATTGCAGGGATTATTGGAAAAGTCATATTATTATGGACAAGATTGTCTTTATTATTCAGTACAAGTGTAGGTTTTTTTGAGAAAGGCTGTCCTGTAGCCCAGGCTGGTCTTTAGCTTTTTGAGCTTGTAACTGAGAATGACCTGAAATTTCTCATCTTCCTGTTTCCTCCACGTTTGAGTGCTGGGACTGCAAACTTCTTGTTTCATGCCCAGGTTGGGTGCTGGGGCTCCAACCCGAGACTTTGTGCACTGAGCAATCATTCTACCTCCTCAGCTAAGTCTGAAGCCATAGAAGTAATTTCTACCAAAGCTGCATGTCATGGTTCATATAAGGAATTGCAGCACATCAGAGCCTGATGTAGAAAAATCAGCTTGAGTTTCAGGCAGCAGCAGCACCATAGAGGCCACCCTGAGCTGCAGAGTGAGAATCCTGTTCAACAAAACAAACAAATAAACAAACAAAGAAAACAAAGTCCCTACACACAGTTACCTGTAGTAGGAGGAGCAGGTAGCGTCCTGCTGCCTGGTTAGCTTAACCCCCAAATAACCACATGGAAATTGTATTAATTAAATTACTACCTGGCCCATTAGTTCTAGCCTCTTATTGGCTAACTCTCACATCTTGATTCAACCAATTTCTAATAATCTGTATGTCACCACGAGGTCGTGGCTTACCAGGAAAGATTCAGCATGTCTGACTCTGGTGACTCCATGGTGGCTCTCTCTGCCTGCCTTCTTCCTCCCAGCATCCAGTTCTGTCTTCCCTGCCTACCTAAATTTCTGCCCTATCAAAAGGCCAAGGCAGTTTCTTTATTCAACCAATAAAAGCAACACATAGAAAGAAGAACACCAGTTACCCCCATCCCCTCCACAGCAACAGGGACAACAATAACACACATTTGTTTTTACAGATGGTGAAATTTTTCAAGTGATGTCACAGGAAATTTTATTCTTCATCACTAGCCCTTTGTTCATACTTTACTTTCTTGAAGTTAGTTTACCAGGGCAGTTTTTTTGGCTGTTGTTTATATGAAAGGAGTGATCTAGGTTGGTGAGGTGACTGTGGGTCATCTTGACTTGCTACCAAGGCTGAAGACAAACAACAAAGACAACCAACCCCCNTAATCTGTATGTCACCACGAGGTCGTGGCTTACCAGGAAAGATTCAGCATGTCTGACTCTGGTGACTCCATGGTGGCTCTCTCTGCCTGCCTTCTTCCTCCCAGCATCCAGTTCTGTCTTCCCTGCCTACCTAAATTTCTGCCCTATCAAAAGGCCAAGGCAGTTTCTTTATTCAACCAATAAAAGCAACACATAGAAAGAAGAACACCAGTTACCCCCATCCCCTCCACAGCAACAGGGACAACAATAACACACATTTGTTTTTACAGATGGTGAAATTTTTCAAGTGATGTCACAGGAAATTTTATTCTTCATCACTAGCCCTTTGTTCATACTTTACTTTCTTGAAGTTAGTTTACCAGGGCAGTTTTTTTGGCTGTTGTTTATATGAAAGGAGTGATCTAGGTTGGTGAGGTGACTGTGGGTCATCTTGACTTGCTACCAAGGCTGAAGACAAACAACAAAGACAACCAACCCCCCCCAAGCTATCTGATGACATCCTCAAGTCTCTGTCTATCTGTCTGTCTGTTCTGTCTCTTTTTCCTCCCCGCCATCTACCACACACATACACACAAAATAAATTAATAAATGTAATAAAAAATAAAACGTTTCCGTTTAAATTTTGTGATGTCTTACTGAATGATAGAGACATTTGTGCCATGTGGATGATTTGAACCTTAATTGTCCTTTAAGTCTCATATGGCACAGGCTTGATCCCTAGCATGATGCTCTTTGGCAGGTGATAGAGCCTTTAAGAGGTATGGCTTTTGTGGGGAGGGAACCTTTCGGCTAATGTGTACTTGGTCTTGAAGGGAGAAGACTCTTTTCCTTATCTATTTCTTCCTGCCTATGATGTCATATGTTTTGTGCTGGAATGCACTCCTGCCAGGGTTCATGGAAAGCCTGAGAGCCTGTAGAGGAAGCTGCGACCCTTTAATAAAGTTTCTCATGTTATGGTGATCCCCAGCCTTAAAACCCTTTCATTGTGACTTCATAACTGTAATGTCGCTACTGTTCCAAGACATAATATTAATATCTATGCTTTCTGATGGTTTTGTGTGACCCTATGAAAAGGTCATTTGACCTTAAGAAGTCGCGACTTGCAGGTTGAGAACCACCACCATAGACCATGGATGAGACTCCAAACTCAAGAATTGTCGATATTTCTTTCTTTCTTGTTTTCTTCCTTTTTACCTCTTTACTCCCTTCTCTCACTTTTCCCTATCTTTTTTTTTTCCTTTTCTTTTCTTGATCTGGCTGTATGTATTTACCAATCTCCCTTCCTCAGCTTTGGGGAGTAGGGTGACTCATTTTCTTTCTCAAGAAGACCCAGGACAGGACTAGGGAAAGATTACATTGTGAAGTGCTTTCCCTTTAAGTGTAGTGTTGCCTAAATCCACTTAAAAGATGGACTCTTGTCTGTAACCTGAGATGAAGGGTTAGAGATGGGTGCTTACATCTCTGTTTACATTCCTGATGCTCAGTGCTCAGCTAGCCAAATTGATGAGCTACAGGTTCAAAGAGAGACTTCGTGTCGTAAAACAGGTGGAAAGCTATTGAAAAAGATACCCTCCATTGACCCCTGGCTCTCATTTGTATGCAATGTGCATTCTAATTTATTATACCCATTATTGTGAACATTTTGAGGCTATTGTATGAAACCAGGGCCAGCCTTTATTAGTTAATGTCACAATGACTATTTTTATTATTAATGAAAAAGCAGCAAAATGATTGTTCTAATTAACTAAAAACAATGCATATGTTGATGTTAGGTAAATTGCTGCTGTTTGAATGAACAGGATAGTGATGACGTTGGAATGCCTAGTATTTTAAGGGCTCAAATATAAATTGTGCAGGGAGTTGGGACAGACTCATTTCTGCTTTCTGAGGCCTCAAGTTCCCAAGCCTCTTTGTTGGTATGTGGCCAAATGATTTTGTCCTCCGAAATAGAATGTAAATGGGAGCAGGGTGAATGATTGGCAGGTGTGATGTCTTTCCCTGCTTTCTGCTGGCTCGAATTGCAGTTCAGTGGCTGGAACAAGGTGGACCAGAAGGCAAATGCCTCCACTTAATCAGAGCAGAGCAATAAGAAGGCCAAAGGTAGGGCTTACTACCAGGACCCACCCTTCTGAGCATTGCTCTGTGTTTAGGTAAGGGTATGAATTTCCTTCTTGTTTAAGTTGCTATTAGTCTTAGGTCATTCATTTATTTTTGTTGAAATCAATCCTATTTTAAAACATGATGAGGTGGATGGTCAAGAAGCCTGATTGAACAATACATGAACGAGCTGTCTGTTAGGACCTGCTGGGATCTAATTATGGCCACAATTATCTGCCTTTATTGAGGTAGAAAATGTAGATCGGAATGCTGGAAGGCTGACTCAGAGAAAAAACCCTGAAAGGGAAACAAAGAGGTGTATTCTATTCTAGCCTCCACCTTAGAAAACCAGCAGAACCAGTATTGCTGTTGACTGCCTCAGGAGCCCTAGTTTCTTAGACCGTACAAGTGTCACTGATTGTCCTAAAGAAGAAACGCGGTAGCTTGGCAAACTGTATTCTGGGATTCAACACACTTGGACACAGCGATCATGGATGAAATCCCAGGACAGATTTGTGTGGTGCTTCTTACTATCTGGGTCTTCCGTACCCAACAGGGAAAGTTGATCCTCTATTAGTAGAGATTCTAGCAATTTCTACAATTACTGATACTGGAATAATGTACAGTCCCTCAGTTGAGTATCTGCTGTGTTCCAGCCATTGATACCCATCTAGTTACAGACAGGAATCCCTGCATGTTGCAGAACGCGTTTTACTGCCTGCTGTTTTCTCTCTTGTTGTGGCTTCCCCCTCTAGTAGTTTTAAATGCAGACTGTAAGACTCTTTGGAGATTTCTTGAAGGGTAAGAATATATAAAAGGTCCATATGGGTTGTTCTTTCTGTTGTTTTGGATTGTGACTGTATCCTGACTTTGCATATTTGGGACCTAGCTGGTGTCCGGAGTGGATTCTTTGTCTTACACTCAGATTTAACCCAACCCTCCCTTTGGGAAATGTCATACTGAAACTGTTTTTCCTGCTAACACTCCGTGTTAGGATTCAGGCATTATACTCCCTTCTAGCCTTACGTGGTTTGGTTACCTGTACAATGATTTGGAATAGCTCCACCTGTGCTGCTTGGACACCAAGTTTGCTGATCACAGGGGATACACTCGGTCCCAAACTGATCTGGAGAGGAGACCTAAAGGGATTTGACAGATAGGTTGGGTGTTGACACAGACTACATAGCAATGCTTAGTGGAGAGACACCGGTGAAACGGGGCTCCCAGGCTCCAGGACAGAAAGAGATCTTGATGTGTCTCCGATTATGGATGGAGCACTCGACCCCTCCTGGGAATCCGAAGCTTCTTGTCACATGCTTTCGTAAATGGTCATTTCCAAATTTGCATTTTGATTTGCCCCTCCCTGTGGCCTCAAATCAGACTTATTTGGATGTCTAGTTATGTATTTCCGCAATAATCATTACTTACCTTGTGCTTTGTCTCAAGAAGGCTGCCGTAGAAGTAATGTTATAAGCTTTTCTTTTTTCCTCTTTAATTTTATGATTTGGTTAAATGATTCAGCACTCCTGAGAAGATGAGCAAAGGATTATCAGCAGCTCTTCCAACCTTCCATTGCAGTGAGACCGTAGAGTTGGGGACTTGGGGACAGTGAAATAGAAACTTCACCCAGACAGTCATGTAAATGACGTGTTTAGGTATAAAGTGGAGGCCATAGAGTTTGTTGGCTGTTGGCATTCCGATGTCACCATACATGTGTGGGCAGGGCATGGGGTTGGAGCCACCTAAGGTTTAAGGGGAGAGTGGCCCTTTCTTTGTCTGGATTCTGTGTGATTTTTATTTGCTTGCTGAGGCTTTATTGCTGTGATTAGGTTACACACTCTCAAGAGATGAGGTGGACCGGCTCTGTTTATCTTTAAGGAAATCTGTAGAAACCCTCGTGTTTAGTAGATCCCAGGAAGTTTCTTCTTGTTGTCTTGTCTTCTTTTGTGATAGGACTTAGCTCTGTAGCCCAGGCTGGCTGGAGCTCCCAATGTAGACCAGGCTGGCTTCAAATTTGTGTCAATACTCTTGACTCTACCTCAGAGGTACAGGATAACGGGCATGCTTTGATATTATTTTCATGTATATTCCTACCAAGCATCTAAAAATATCTAGGTCCACAGCATGTAATTTGTGGTCTTCTTGAACCTCCTGTGGCCAAGAGTGTCATTATCCCTCACTGGTGGTAGGGTATTTCTTGTCCCCCTTTGCTGTGTGTGCACAGCCTGAGGAACCCTCTGGAACTTTAAAAACCCTTGACCCTCGTGAATCTTTCTTTGTTTCGCATCCTTATGACCCAGAACCTTTTAGATGGAGTCATAAGTTCATTTCTTTCTTTCTGTCTGAAACCTCACGTATACCATGTATCCTCTTGTGTATTCAGCATACATGCTAGGTGGGGATGCCAGGTAATAGAGAAAAGTGGACCTAAGTTGGAGAACTTCCAAGCAAATTGTGATTTCTATTACATACATATAACTGATGTATATACTTCTTCTATTGTAAGCTCCCATTATATGGTAGAAAGTAACAGGATGTGGTCAAACAGGAAGAGATGAGAATTTGAGAGTAGTTGTCTTCTAAAGAAGACATTCTGCTCTGTCCTACACTCTCTTCATTCTCTGAGTCCATTCTGCTTTTATCACCACGGCGTCATGTCATAGCTGGATCACATGACCTCCTTACCACATGGCTTTACCCGTGAGAGCTAATCACGATCGCTTCAGATGTTGGGTAGTTAATTCTCTAAGCAATTTTTTTATTTTGTCTCTGGCCATCGTTACAATCAGATTTCACTTTCAGGTCCTTACTTTTGTGTGGTTGTAGACGCATTATTTTCTGATCCTTGGATTCTTCCTTGACAAATTCTCACAGCTATCTTGGGTATTAAATGAAAGGGCAGACTTATAGCATGAATCACCACGCAGCTGATAACTGAGAGTAAATGGTTGTAACTAAATTTTCCTTTATGCGAGTCTTGCTGTCAATTAAGGAGCTAATATTGCTGTCCTCAGCATTTCATGTCTAATTTCCATTTTGATTTTCAAATTCAGCTTTTATGTTCTATTTTTGAGTATCCTCCCTTTCCCTTGCCAGCATATTTTTTAACTAAATTAATTAATTGATTTTTATTTTTGAAACAGATTTTACTCTTTATCCCAGGCTAACCCAGAACTCACTGTTTATTCCAGGATGTCTTCAAACCAAGGGCAGTTTTTCCTAATACAGAAACTTTAAATATACCTAAAGTACATCATAGATGCGATTAACCAGATTGCATAGCTCATTTAAAAGTTTGTGAAATTCCTTCATTGATGGAATTCCTTCATAGTGCTGGAATTATGGGCTGGACCAGCTTATATAATACCCTCACTAAAACTTGTATTTAAATGTTGTTTAGAACCAAATCTGTTTAACAGGTGCCTTTTAATATCTAATTTTTCCACTGGTTCGCCATTTCCTTTTATTCCCTTCAGAAAGGGACCTGGACACCCTAGAAACAGTGCATTTTGGTAGTGCTTATCAACTTCAGGTGTGTGTGTGTGTGTATAATCTGTACATATTTATAATTTGTACAGATATTAAATATATAATACATTCTATAATATATATTATATATAACTATATTTTTCCATATAGATTTCCCACTTTTTTATTTTTTGTACCACCTTCAACCACGTTCTGTGCTTACAGAGATGTTGTTGTCCCATTTTTTTACTGGACCATACATTATGGAAACCTTTTGGAATTTAAATCTCCAGTGTCTTCCTTAGAAAGATTATGCATGAGGTGTTTGTATTTGAAATACTTTAGCCAGTAAGTAACAGGAAACCTGACTCTGGAGCCTCAACAAATAAGGTCTTATTTTCCTCACATAATGAGAAGTTTGGTGGCCAGCAGTCTGGCTCTGTTCAGCCAGTACAAGAAATCAGGGCCGCTTTCTTCCCCGAGTGCCAAAAGCTTATTGATCTGTGTCCTCATGCTCATTGTATCATTTTTTGTATGATGAACTGTCAGATCCACATTCTGGGCAGAAAGAAACAAAACAGGTGATGTAAAGAGTAAAAAGGACACTTATTATTTATTTATCATGTGTGTGTGTGTGTGTGTGTGTGTGTGTGTGTGTGTGAGTGAACATGTGTTCTCTCCTATCACATTGAGTCCCAGGTATTGAACACAGGTTGTCTGGCTAGGGAGCAAGTGCCTTTAGTGCTCTATCCCGTGGTCCCTAAATAATATTTGGATTTCTAGGAGCAGCATGAACTTTTTCAGACCTCAGACTAACAACCATTTCCTCTTACTGTTTCCTTACATGGAACAACATCATATTTTGACCCCTGTCTGGATGGTGGCTGGGTAGCAAGAACAACCTGAGGATTGTTGCACACTAACAATAGCATCCCCTACACACACCAAGCACGGGTTAAATTGCTGATTTTTCTGTAGGTTCTCCACTTTGAAAATGCCCTCTATCATAACCCTGCCAGAAAATTATCTGTTTAGGCTAATTAATTTACTTGTTTAATTCCTAGTGGAAACTTCTAGTTTTGGAGGTTGATTTTAAAGCTTATTAGCTTTCTTTTGTAGTCAAGGGCTATATAGTAAGGATACTGTATTTTAAGTTTGGATCCAAGATCTCTTCAGAATACAAACCCTTGTTTCATTGCAGAAGAAAGAAAAAAAAAAAAACTAGGGCACCGATCAACCTCTTGAAACACACACCAGAGATTTATTTCATCTTCTTCTGCTTCGGTGTCCTTTAATTTTATTTTTCCTTCCCTAAGTAGAGCTCATGCAACTCCAAATTAAAACAGTTCATACTATGAATCACATGATGGTGGTTCATCTTAACTGGCTGTTCTGGAGATGGACAGGCAACAGTTCTAACAGCAAACCTTTTGTAGTGGCTGACAAGTCACCCGTCCCATAGAAGATTGTTTTCTTGAAACGGCTCCTCAGAAGCCTGGAATGCTGATTGCCAATAAACACTGTGTGTTAGCACACCCGGGCCTAGAGAAACCATCCCTTACCCTCTGGTAATGGACAACTGGATAATAGTGGGAGATGAGAATTAATTATCGTTATGCAGATGTACCATCACTCTGCAATAGAGCTGGGTTATTTATGCTTGGGGAAAGATACCAATTTGGTTTTATGATGCCGCAGAGCCGGCAAATAGGTATTAAAGAATAAGTTATTTGAATTGCTATTAATTTGGCGACTTATTCAGAGCACATAAGAATATAGTACACGTTTGTAACATCTTTCTGTCCCTTCTTTGAAATGCAAAAACCTACTGCAAAATGCTTGCACCTTCTGTGCCAGGAAGTGAGGCAGAAGGAATTGCTTCTTTTGTTCTTCACATGAGCGATCAAGCTGATGTTGATCTTCCTCAAGGTAGAGATCTTAAATTATAATACTTATTGATTGGCTGTGGCTGGAGAGAGCGAATACTGTCTCTGTGTCTTATTGTATAATTGAAAGCATTGTGGAATGCATTTAAGAACTCTTATGTAGGTGCCTTTGTTTGTATTAGATTGTTTGTTTGTTTGTGTGTGTGTGTGTGTGTGTTGTATATGTTATCAGGAGCTTTGTATGGGCAAAAGATAAGTTTGGGAGTAACTGAGAACTGTATATACATTTGAAAATTCTTTCTGGGTCATGGTGGCACACACCTTTAATCACCTCATTCGGGAAGCAGAGATGGGAATCTCTATGAGTCTGAGGCCAGCTTGGTCTATAGAGCTAGTTCCAGTACAGCCAGGACTACACAAAGAAACTTTGTCTTGAAAAAACAAATAAACAGTTCTTTCTCTTCCTTTGCTTACGTATTTAGATTTTGATGTGTACCTAGTGTTTGTATATTGAAACTTCATCCATTAGTTTGATAAAACATGAGCTCTGAAGTATGTTCATTTTCATTCCCTCCTGAGTGGCAAGGCTCTATTAACCTGTGCCATATATATATTTATCAACTGAGTAGTCTTCATTGAATTAAACACATATTTGTGGATACATCATATTTCATCACATTTACAATAAAGTTTCAAAATAACTCGGGCTTTGAGTTTTGTGAAGGGACATTGTCTTAGTTATGTTTTCAGTTGCTGTGAAGAGACATCATGCCCACAGCAACTTTTTTGTTTGTTTGGTTTGGTTTGTTTGTTTTTTTTTTTATTTTTCGAGACAGGGTTTCTCTGTAGCTTTAGGACCTGTCCCAGAACTAGCTCTTGTAGACCAGGCTGGCCTCAAACTCACAGAAATCTGCCTGCCTCTGCCTCCCTAGTGCTGGGATTAAAGGCACATGCTACCAGTGCCCGGCGATCACAGCAACTTTTATAAAAGTAAACATTTAATTTCAGTGAATTCCATTCTCAGAGGTTTTAGTCCATTATCACCATAGAAATATGGTGGCATGCAGAAAGGAATAATACTGAAGAAGGGGCTGAGAGTAGCACATTTTGATCCACAGGCAACAGGAAGTGTAGCGGTGGGCATAACTTGAGCATAAGAGTACTCAAAACCCACCACCACAGTGACACACTTCCTGCAACAAGGCCGCACATCCCTAATAGTGCCACTCCCTTTCGGGGGCATTTTTTTTTTCAAACTGCCCCGGTGCATGCCCATGTACTCATATACAGGTGTGCGTTATTCACAATGCTGACAATGCTTTCTTCCCCAAGGATCCTGCTATCAGCTGTTTGGTCAAACAGGAATCCAAGTGGGTCTGAGGAACAATTTTGCAGATGCAACTCAAGTCCTGAGTCGTTTGATCTCACATTATAGACATCCTCCAAATGGGCTTCACCTCAATCATAAGTGAATCTCTTAGAATTTCCTTGAGACGGGTTCAAATGAAAGAGAAAGTGTGTCTTCTTCAGCCTAAGAAGGGATCCATCTCAGAGTCAGCAAGGAAATGGGGGACCATAGTCTTAGAGAAGCAAGAAAGGGAAACTTGTACAATGTGTGCAAGCATGGAGGCAGACTTTCTCCTGGCGTCTCCAGCCATGAGCCTGGTTTGGCCATTAGCTTTATGAGGTTCTAACAGATAATCTAATGCTGTGCCTAACCTGTGAGCTAAGCACTCACTTTTCTCTATGACTATTTGCTATGTCACAATAGAAAACTAATAAACATACAGAGAGCGGTTATTTCCTTTATATCAGCTAATGCAGCATATGTTGCAACTTAGTTTTTTGAGAACCAAAAGAAAAAAAGGATATACTTAGATAAAATTGACATAGTGGAAAATTGTTATAATATCTTTATGGTATGCATGATAAGATAGAAGTCAAGAGAGGTTCAAGTTCCAGTCAAGATCTTGGATTGTGATCCTGTCTCTTAATGTAAGGGTTAATGTTTTCTCAGTTGGGTCTCATTATGGTATATATAATGAATGATAGCTTTATGTTGCAGACATGTGAAATAGCTAAATAATAGTGATGTCTGTCATAATGCCAACAAAGAAAATAACAAGAAGGTATAAAATAACTACTTAAAGACTTGGAAGCCTGGGATGTGTGTTGTGTGCTGCTGTGAGCTGCTGGTCAGAATAAAACATTAGTATGTTCTGGAGGCCCCTTCCAGGTTGAACAGCTACAGAATTCTTCCAGTGCATCTCCTGGTATTTTCTGCTACCATGGATTGAACCCAGGACTCCGTGCATGTTCTCAAGCACTCTGTTACTGAGCTACATTCCCATGTGTGGCTGATACCACTAAGTAGTTCTCTGTGTGTGCGTGCACACGCGTGTGTGTGTGCATGTGTGCATGTGTGCGTGCTGTTTAGATGTGCATGTCTATGTGGTGATCTAAGGTTGATGTTGTCTTCTATACTGTTCTTCTGAGGTAAGATATTGGGGACCTCTGAGTGCCAGCTTCAGTGTCCCCTTCAGAGCTCAGAAGACTTACAGCAAGTGTGGGACTTAGAGCTGAGAGCAAAATGGGCTCTCCATGTTGTACTTTTGTGCATCAGTTTCTTTATTCTTTTCCTGTTTTTCTCCTCCTATTCTGTAAAGTTTCCAGTTTATAGACACACACACACACACACACACACACACACACACACACAAAAGCACTTCTCTGAGCTTGGACGTCCCTTTATCTTTGAAAGCACTGAATGTGATCTATATGAAAGACTCCATTCCTGACTGCATGTCCTGCCAAATGGAAGATAGTTGCAGGGAGGTGCCTTCTAATGTATCTCAGGGAATGAAGCAGAGATTAGACTGTGGGAACCGAGGGTATTGATTGAGTGACTGAGTTTTCCACTGGCGGTCCCAGAGTGTGTGTGTGTGTGTGTGTGT
>LOEQ01005204.1:4956-16999 GCA_001685075.1 Bramus lutescens
TGAATGAATGAATAAATAAATAAATAAATAAATAAATAAATAAATAAATAAATGAGATCAGAGATGTGACCTGTTTAGGGATGAGACAACTGCATGCTTTTAGCTACAGAGCTGGGAATGAAACTCACTTGGGGGATTGATCTTAGGAGCCATAGAAGAAGTGTGAGTCCACCTTCAGCCTACTTGTTACCCTGGAGGAGGTGCACTTGGGTTAGTAGGGGGTACCTGCTAGATTTTGGGTCTCAGACAAAGGAACAGATGAGGAGAGGCAGGTTAGGAGCAGATGATTTGTGGGCAAGGCTCAGAGATGGTTCCAGATGGTGTTCTACAGCAGGGCTAGGGAAGAGACTGGGTGACTGGGTCTGGAAAAACAGAGCTAGGGGAAGGTCTGCTGGCATTCTACCTGGTTTCTGTCAGGCATGGTCTGTGCTTTAGCAGAAGGTGCGTGGGCAGCCAACAATTACCTTCTAGTTATCTGGCAGGCTGCAATTCTATTTTAATTAAAGGGATAAACAATAAGTTTTAAAAGTGAGAAAAGAAAAAAATTAATTTTAAGAGCTGAGAAGATGAATACCTGGAGTTCTTTGGCTGGTCATTCATTATATCTGAAAATAAATTAGATACTGGTTTAGTGATTAGTTCTTCCCCAAAATAAAAGGCAAGGTGTCAATTAGGACACTGGGTAACCTCCTCTGGCTACTGTACTCATACAAGATCAAATGAAAGTGTGCTTGTACCACATACAGTACAATACATGCACATACATAGCTATGTAAACACAGAAAAATAACATGAAATTTCAGTTGGTATACTAAATATAATGCAGTGTCTAATAGTTTGTCATATTAGCATTGTGTAAAGAATACACACACACAGATATATATANTATATTATTTATCTATTATTGTCCACAGGGTGAGGTAAATTTCACAATTAAAATCACATTTGTTATTATCATTATTTATAAAATAAATTTTAATATATTTTATATATAGGATAGAAATGTAGACTAAATCATATTACTGTCAATGTGAGACTGTATATCACTGTTTAATTTCTCTTTAAGTTTTATAACTTACCTTCAACCTACTCAAAAAATAAGTTTTTCAACAATATTTTACAGTTTTCATGGAAATTTTTAAAATATTTTCCAACCTTAAATTCAGAAAGGAAAAATTTTATCACCCCCTTTGGTGTCTCCACCCTGTTTTAGTAAATATGAGACAAATTTTATGAAAGCATTCCAAATTATTTTTAACAAATACCGCATTGGCATGTTTTTGCTTCTGTTTTGTAAGGTCATGGTACTTATATATTTTATTATTCAAGCTTCAAAGCTTTCATTCTGCTTTTGATATCTTTCTTACTGTTAAAGAATTTAAGTACCAGGAAAAATCAATTGGTCAAATGAGCATTTCAATTGCTGGGGAATGGTGGGCAAGGTGAGGATGCAGAAAAGGACTTGTTAATTAATTAAAAGTTGGAGTAAGGAGACACTGATGATGAATGTGGTATTACCTTTCTGTAAAGCTATGCTCTAGTCTGGGTTTATGCAGTTCAAATGATAATGTACTTGTCTTGATCATTAGGAACTGGTTAAGTTCACACTCCTCTAACCACATGATCAGTCTGTTGGTGCGTGCTTATAACCCTAACTGTGGCCAGATGGAAGGCTGAAGCATGCATCATCTTAGAAAATCATCGATGAGCTAGTTTGTTTATACGGCAACCTTCAAAAACATTGAAAGATCCTGCCTCAAACAATAAAAAGAAAAGATCTTAACCTGGCAACTGATGGAAGCAAATGCAGAAACCCACAGCCACACATTAGGCAGACCTCAGGGAATCCTGTGAAAGAGGACGAGGAAGGGTTATGAAAGCAAGAGGTAACCCAGATACAGAAAGACAATTACCACATGTACTCACTCATAGGTGGATTTTAAACATAAAGCAAAGAAAACCAGCCTACAAACCACAATCCCAGAGAACTTAGAAAATACAGACCCTAAGGGTGACTTACATAGACATTATCTACATGGGAAGTAGAAAATAGAAAAAGACACGATCTCCTAAGTAAATTGGGGGCATGGGGACCTTGGGGGAAGGATGAAGTGGGGGGGAGAGGCAGCGAGGGGAGCAGAGAAAGATGTAGAGCTCAATAAATATCAAAAAGGAAAAAATAGAGAAAGAAAGAAAGGAAGGAAGGAAGGAAGGAAGAAAGAAAGAAAGAAAGAAAGAAAGAAAGAAAGAAAGAAAGAAAGAGGGGTCCAGGATACCACAAGAAAACCCACAGAATCAACCAACCTGGATTCACAGAGACTAAACCAACAATCATGGAGCCTTCCGGGATCTAACCTCGGCCCTCTGCACATGTGTTAACAGTTATATAGCTTGGTCTTTTTGAGGGACCCTAACAGCATGATCAAGGTGTGTCTCTGACTCTGTTGCCTGCTTTTGGGACCCTTTCTCCCTACTGGGTTGTCTTATTCAGAGTAAAGGGGAGAAGAGGCACCTAATCTTATTTTAACTTGATATGCCATGATTGGCCAAAATACATGGGAGGCCTTCACTTTTCTAAATAGAAAGAAGGAGTGGATGGGGGGTGGGGAGAAAGATGGAGGTTGAGGGGAAGGACTGGGAAAAGGGGATGGGGAGAAATATCCTACTGGGAAAATATTAATTACTAGATATACATGCACACATGTACACCTATAAACATGTTTTCATGTGCAGTATGCCACACACATACATAACTATTTTCCTGATTGGTTAGAATAATAGATAGAGATTGAACAGTATTTATATAAATTGATTGAACTAGTGTTTTAGTTCTCTCTAGCAATAGGTAAAAATAAAAAAGGAGCTATTGATTAGAAGCAGACCATTAACTTTCATGCCTCAGTATTACTCACAAACCTGATGCATCATTCACAGTCAAGGTACTGCTTATAAAGTGGTTGCTTTCCAAATTTATATGCCATTGTGCTTACTTCAAAGACATGAAATAAATTAAATATATCATTTTACTAATTTTACTCATTATAATTATTATTAAATGATTTATTACAAAGGATTAAGGAGGTTCAGAGATTAATTAATAGTAAAGACAGCATTTTGCTTTTCCAGAGGACCAAATTAAGGTCCAGCATCCATTACAGGCAATTTAAGATTGCTGTTTTTGTTTGTTTATAAATTGTCCTGGATGAGGCTGGAGATTGAGTCACTTTGCTCTTAGCTATTATGTGTGCTGGGTGGCCTGGTCTTTGATCATCTGTGATTCTCAGATGATCACATCTGCCATCTTGCCTGAGAAGTGTTGGGATCGCAGATGTGCATCACTGTATTGGGCTTTTATATGGGCTGTGGAGATTCAAAGGCAATGCTTGCCTGCTGTGGCAAGCATTTCCATTGCATGGAAGAGACAAATGTATGAATAACTGAAAAGGCCTTCAGGCATTTACACAATTACTTTTTAAAAAATATTTCAAACAATCCTTCATCTTGCTTTAAGAGAAAAACATGGTAAAATTTGACCAATTTGGTTTTATTTTGCTTGCTCTTCCCTAACAGTTCACAAAGAAAACTTTTCAAATACCATGATATAGTCATCCAACTAAAGTCTGGGAAAGAAAAACGTTGAGTAACAATCCATTTTTTCATTTTTCTCTCACCCTTTTTTTTATTTTTTGAACTTCTATGAAAATTTTGGTTTCACAAAGCAGAATGGGTTCACTCCAGGTCAAAACACAGAAGCTGGTATTTTCTCCATTACAGCTTTACAATATAAAAATGCATTTTCTCTGTTCTGTGATGCACATATTTCAAACTTTATTGTTCCTTTGAGGAAAAGACAATGATATTTTGAGGATCCATGGGAGATTTTTCACCTGTGTTACCAAAGGAGTCCCAACAAAACTGTGATGATACTCTGTTTGAAATTTTACTGCACTTACCTCCATTTTGCTATTATATCTCACTCTGGCATCTATAATGGTACCGACTCTCAGGCCACCAGCTTCTTCAAGAGATTTCCATAGTAAGGGTTTTCCCATTCTATCCATTAGTCATTGGCCTGCAGGGGCCCAAGCTTTCCAAGACACTACTTTCTTATGAGCTCTATGCTGTTGAGGCATGTAGTGTTAAAGCATTTGCTGAATCCATTAGCAGCAATGAATTTCATTTGTTTGTTTCATTTTTTCATTGTTTTTTTCCCATAGGACAGATATAAGGATAATGAACAGATAAATAAGTTCAATTTCTATCACAAATGGTTCCAGCTATAACTGTTCATGTGATCTTTTCTGGTTGTTGAAGAAGGTTATTCTCAATACCCTAAAAAGTTGAAGAAGATCTTCAGAGTGCAGTAACACAATTTCTACTAATTTCTACCTGGGTCACAGGACAGTGACTTACTTCTAACACCCAACAAGCCTCCAGGGATTTCCTTCTTAATAGGAAAGAGTCCTTTTCTAATTTAATTTCTGCTTGAACCTTTGTATTTAGCAAGGTCGACAGGCTTTAATTTGGAAATTCACCAAGTTGACAAGATTTTCCCCTTTTTTTGAAGTATAAATGCTTTTTAAGCACTTGTGAAACTCAACTGGAAATATGAGTTTTTCACGGTCATAGGCAAAAGGAAAGAAATATCTGTAGACAGAAGTGAGGTATCATTCTTGCTCATACATGCCATTTCGAATTCTCTGACCACATTATGAGAAAGAATATTTATCTCCTAAATAATTGCACAGCTCTCAATTAAGCAGATTCTCAATTTCTCCAAATGATTACAAAAAGTCTTAAAGCTTCCAACTGGGATAAAAGTAGAGAAAAAATTAATGAGTAAGTTTAGAAAATAACAAAATTGGAAGAAATAAGTAATTCTACACAGACTTGATTATTCACTGCATGAAACAAGCTATATTTTACCAGAAAACCTTATGATTAAAAATTGAACCGCCGTATCAGCTTGTAACCATAGCACTATTATGAGAGACTGGAGAATTGGTGCCCAAAGTATCGAGCGAAATTCAGATGAGCTTAGCTTCCATAGAAAATATTATCTTAAAAAAAAAACAGTTTTAAAGAGACCATCACATTTAAAGCAATCAATAAAATACTATTGTATGAGTGAAAATTTAAAATATCAATCCTTTATGTTTAAAGCTTGCAGGCATGCAACAGGAAAGGGAAATGGGAATAAACATAAAGTGGTATCAAAGTTACGAGCATCGTGAAATTTTTATTTATTTTCTCCACATTCTTCAAAATAATTTCAAAACACTGCTGTAGAAGGTGTACTTCAGATATGCTGCAGACTGAGAGTAATTTCTCCAGCTATTCGTTCAGTTTGCTGTTAGTGTATTAATCTATGGAATCCCATAACGTTTTTGCATTTTTCCAATAGTGTTTGTTTCCCATGTCTTTATCTTCTTTTTAAGTGTAAAAAACTGAGAAAAACCAACTGGTGATGAAAGGAAATAGGAGGTGAGCATAAAGCCTTTGGATGTATGAACTTCTAAAGGGGTCAAAAAGTGTGTCGCAAGAACACCAAAATTTTATTCCCACGGTCTCTTATCAAAATACTTTTGCAGCTAGTTAGAAATCAGTTTCTTTTCCTGAAATGATCAGCAATTGGAAGCATCAATAGAGGGCAGTAGCAGTCTATCCTGGAAAGCTTTCCATTGCAAAGCTTGCAGTGATGAAATCTCACTGTGAAGGCAGTAACTATTAGCTGCAGACAGTTGCAGACGTGGTACCAGGAAGAACAAAAAGGAAACATTTACTTTGTCTTTGAAGAAAAGGGTAAAACTGCATTTCATAAACCAAATCATTCACTGGTGATTCACTTTCTCTAGATGAGAAATATCCATTGGCTATCTAAGTTCTCTTAATTGCATCCTAGATTTTTCTATGTGTCATTTTTTCATTTTATACTCTCCTAGAAATAACTGAACTGAGGCGCTAGAATATTTGGATATGGAGCTGATTTTGTAGAGGCATATATGGATGGCATTCAAAGAAGAAATTTTCTTTCGATACCAACTTCTCACAATACTGTTCACTGTATTTTTTCCTAAGTGCATTTTCACAATACCCAAAAATTGTTAGCAAAATATTTATTTTAGCAAAACATTTAAACAATCGATTTGAAATAAAGAAACTCGTGTCATGAAAAGTCCTACGTTATTACAACATTTTAAATGCCATATTCTGAAGGTCTGACACATTTGCTCCTGGCAGCACCAATTACTTCAAAAGGAAGAAGGGCATCGAAGAGGCTCTTTATGGAGTCTGCTAGCCATTTGGGCAAGAAGTTGCTCTTGCCTGGACTGCTTGATGCTATGCTGTATGAACTGGACATGTGGGACCCACAGAGAAATGACTGCTGAACTTGCCTAAAGGTGAGATGATCCTTTAGGGTTCCTGCTTCATGAAAGAGACTTCCAGACATTCTGCATGACACAGAGGAAAGTGACTGACTAGCTGCCAATATAGGCAAAACTGTCTTTCAAATTTCCTGCTTTGTGGAAATATCTATCAGATACTATGGGCCAGTAGGCTGAAGATGGATGTCCTAATGCTACAGAAGAATGTTGAATGACTGTCCAGGCAGCAAAATGTCTCTATCAATTTAAGAATATATAGTTATAATTTTTTCTTAGTTATGATAAAAGATAAAATAGATATAACTGTAATTCTTGCTTGATAACTGTTATATGTAATTTTACTATGTTAAAATTGAAACCTTCCTTTTTATTTAAATTTAAAAGGGGAGGTGATTTGGGATTTCCCTCTGTATGCTGTGAATACCATTATTTAATAGTAACTGGCTTGGCCTGATAGGGCAGAGTAAAGCTAGGCAGGGAAAACTAAACTGAATGCTAGGAGAAAGAAGGTGGAGTCAGAGAGAAGACATTAGCCCTGCCAAAGGCAGACACTGGAACTTTACCTGGCAAGCTACAGCTGTGGCAATATGCAGATTAATGGAGATGGGCTAATTTAAGTTATGAGTTAGCCAGAAATAAGCTTAAGCTATCAGCCAAACGGTATTGCAAATAAAAAAAAAGAAACTCAGAAAAGCTAAAGGGTAAAGTTAATGTACAAGGTATGAGGAAGGAAACGCAGGAAACACACGTCTTAATAAAAACAATGAGAAGAATCACTCATTTTCTGCAGCCTACCACCACAGTTTCCTACTTTCACCTACCTACCCACCCAACCCTTTCTAAAGAGCACTTGCCTAGAGTAAGCAAAGAAAAATGTGTCTAAAACTTCAGGTTCTTCATTGGAAGGATAGAGAAGAAACATGTCTATGAAGCCAAAATGTAATTTATGTCTGGAAAATACTAGGAAAAATACATTTGTCTTTTTTTTTTTGAGAAAGGTTTTCTCTGTAGCTTCGGAACCTGTCCTGGAACTAGTTCATGCAGACCAGGCTTCTCTCAAACTCAGAGAGATCTGCCTGCCTCTGCCTCCCAAGTGTTGGGATTAAAGGCGTATGCCACTAGCACCCAACTGAGAAATACCCTTTTAATGGTTAATTTTGCTTTAAGTAATTTATGAAATCAAAGAATAGCATTTTTATTGCATCTATAATTACATAACCTACAAATTTAACAAACCAAATATAAATTATGTGCTTAGCAGTAGGTACAATAAAACCTGTAATTACAATAATACATACATACATACATACATACATAGAGATGGATAGCTGTCAACAAACAGAATCAATTTTAATTATGAAGACATGCATTAAAAAAGATAATATTAATGTTGTGTATGTACAAAAAGAAAGTGATTAATTCTATTCTTTAAAAGAATCTTATATGTAAATTTATACTTGAATTTATACTTGAAATTGAGATATTTTTGTGATAGAGGAATAGCATGTACTAAGATTTGCTTCCCAAATGACTATTTGTGCTACGTCACAGGCGCATTATGCAAAACGTTTGGCTTAGGCAGTGAGAGGGCTTGCAATTTTTAAGAAATAGAATATTTATTTGAAGTCACAATGGTAAGGAAATTGAAAAGGTAATTTATAAATTCATTGGAATTGCTAGATAATGAGAGGGAGAGAGAGAGACATAAAAAGAAAAGAAGACAGTGAGGGACAGGGAAAGAAACAGAGACAGAAACAAAGACAGAAGCAGAGGCTGAGAGAATGCACAGTGTAGCAATAGTGGAAAGGCAAGAAATTAAGAAAATGTCCTACAGTCTTATCTACAGCCTGATCTTGCATAGGGAATTTTTAAGTTGAGGTTCTCTCCTTTTAGATTGTTCAATCTTATTCCAAGTTGACATAAAATTAATTGACAAATATAGGAATACATTTCACCATACTGCACAGATATTAAAGAAGCAATATAGGCCATAAATCTATTTATACCTCCATTATTTTCCTCTATGACACATTTGAATAGAAATGGGCATTATTAAGGGGTTGCTACGGGGGAATAATATATTTACATGTTTTAATAGAAAAATATAGATAAGTGCCTTGGCAAATATATCCATTTTGGAGGCAAAGAAAATCATTAGTACAAATTTATAGTCATTCTTCAAGGCAACCTCATCCTTTTTCATTTTTGACACCTGTGGAAAAGTATACTCTTGCTAGAATGGGTATTGAAAAAAAAGCATTTATTTTGTTGAAAGTTTTGTGAAAATGCAAAATAATGGTCTCAATAAAAATAAAAAGAAGTGTGGATTCTATTTCATTAGAGAACACAGGTTTTTTTTTTAACAGATTCAGGATTTTAAAATGGTGATATCAATTACTATAGGCGACAACACAGATATAAAAGTTCATATGTGGGCTGGAGAGATGGCTCAGTGGTTAAGAGCATTGCCTGCTCTTCCAAAGGTCCTGAGTTCAATTCCAGCAACCACATAGTGGCTCACAACAATCTGAAATGAGATCAGATGCCCTCTTCTGGCCTGCAGGCAGACACACAGACAGAATATTGTATACATAATAAATAAATATTTTTAAAAAGTTCATATGTTAGAAGTATAATTCATATACTTGTGTCGGAATGGAGTGGAGGTGAGGTCTTTAAAGGAAGTTGGAAATAGAAAATACATACTAAAATTGAGGCCCCTGCTAGTAACATTGAATAGTTTATGAAAAGAAGTGGAGAGGTCAAAGCCAGCATGCTTGGATGATGGCTTTTGAGGTGACATCAATCCTGTGCCAAGAGTCAGCAAGAAGACTATCATTACACTCCAGGCAAATGTTGTTTCTGTAATCTTTCACTTCTGAGCTGCAACAACACCGCTCCAAAAAATCATTTTTAATGAATTGCTAAGTTTGTGACATTAAATTTTAGCAATAGAAAAATAGATGAAGGGACAACACTGGAATGTGAACAATGGCAACTTTTATTATACAAATGCACAATATTACCACACTATATTGATTGAGTTGAAATGATTTTGAAAAGGAATTCCAAAAAGGACTATATTACCGTGATTTAAAAAAATGGGGATTTTGTTTTCTTCTTTCTTTCTTTTTTCTTTATGGAATTCAGGAAAACAATTCGAAGCAAAACTCTGGAAACAGGAACTGAAGCAGAGACGGAGAAGAAATGGTGCTTGATGGTTTGTTCAATCCCTGTGGCTAGTTCAGCTTGCTTCTGATACTTCCTAGTGTCATCTACCAGAGATGATGCCAACCACAGGAAATATTAAGATGATATAAACTCTAAATAGTTCCAGTCTGGAAGACATGAGTCCTATATCTAAAGCACAATGTCCTCAGCAGTAGACTGTCCAGCTTCTGAGAGACAACTAGTGACAATAGTAACAGTTTATATTGTTTGGGGAGTCTCCACTACCTTGACCAAAATCTCAAATAGAGGTTTCTCTTCATAGAGTAGAAAATAGGTTAATTCTGAAAGAACCACATATTAGGTGAAACAAATATTACAGACTGATTTGCTCATTCAAAAATCCTGATTTTGGAAAGATAAAATATTAAAAGGCAACAGCTGAGATTAAATCAATATATCTGTCATCCACCTTATTAGCCATTATGACTAACATTTATATTTCATCAGTCCCTACGATGCCCAGGTCACACTTTTGGAATACACTTGCTTAACAGATTAAAAAGATATTTAAGTTCTACCAACACAAATCTAAGCATATTTGGAAAATGCATTATTTTATTACTTTCCTTTATTCTGTAACTATAATAATTATATAACCTCTTCCACAGTTAGACACATTTTTTCAAAGAAATCAGTCCTAGTTTTCTGGATGTTGGTCACCTACATTCCTTTCTTTGAGCCAGATCTGTGTTTTGCATTCACAGTAGCGCTGAGAAGACTGTAAAGGTTGTCTGGAAAAGACTGCAGACGAAAATGCAGAGGAAGAGTAAAGGTCATCATTGTTGTACGATTTCAAAGACCTTGGCAAAGTTATGCTTATGTTCTCAGACTGTAGAAAAGTGCAGAATTTAGGTGCAGGGCTAGGGCATTATTTTAAAAAATAATGACTTAAGGAAGCAATTTACAACTACAGGGGAAAGGGAAATTATCTTCATCAAAGGAAATTGATTTAGTGCATAAACAGTCTGTGGGAAATTTAATCCTAACAATAATAGTAATAAAGTAATGAAAGAAAATCTTGAAGTTACAACAGAGATCTGCAATGATATTACACAGTTACACACTGACAAGATTAAACACTTTGTTTTACATGAACAAGCCCAAGACACTTTCCATGATTATATTTTCCAGGGCTTCCTGAGGATCTGCTTCTTTCATTTGGTTCAGTAATTTCTAAATCTTCCAGCATGACTCCAAGACTACATGTGAACACCACAGTGTTCTGAAGGCACAATGATGGCCCTGGTAGCATTCATATGATGTTCATTTTTGTGCCCCCACAGAAGAATCTATTTACATTTCCCTGAAGATTGCTTAGTTAATACATGTGAATATCTATAATAACCTTTTTGATTTATTTTGAGGACATGATATATGTAGGCCAGATGTTTCTTTTCAGGTAGGCCAACTGTATCAAATTTTCTCTAAAATCATAATCAGAGTTACTACCAGGCAACCTCTAGCTTCAAGTGACAAAGCCCAATGCAACAGAAACTGACAATCCCCATAGCAATAAATAGAACCATTAGAAGGGAGAAAGAGGGGTAAGAGAGAAGAAACATCACTGAATTTCCCAGAAATCTTTGCCCATTTCCAGAAGACATAGATAGTCTTTGTTGTTACTAGATTGGTATTCTTATATCATTTGTTTTGCCTCACAGAGACCTTGTCTGTATATAATAGAATCCCAACATCCCCAGCTTCCTGAACTTTGAGTTAAAATGAAGTTATCTTATTTTCTAATTACTAACATATCCTATTACACCAATAGAAATGGTTTTAGTTACCTACTTTTTCCTATGCATGAATGATATCTTTAATAATTTTATATACTCTTCAAATTTCCATACATTTTTGTCATACAAAACTGAAATACATTTAATTATTAAAGAAAATAAATACTTAGACACGAATTTTTAACCAACCTACATATTCTTTCAGTCTCCTGGAATATTTAATAGGTATATCAAATGTTAATCAGATACTTGCATATTCCTTTGCTAGACTAGACATCTGAAAAATCTAACCAGAGAAATGTTCTTGAACTAGGAGAATTATGGGAAGAGGAAAGGCAGAAATGCTGTCACTAACCAGGCTCAGAGTAAGCAAGATGAGAATGCCTCACTGAGAAAAGATACTAAGACACCTGTCTAAACATAAACAATAATTATGGGTTAATTTAAGTTGTAAGGTGTAGTTAGTAATAAACCTGAAGTAATGGGCCAAATAATCTATAAGTAATATAAATCTCTGTGTGTTTCTTTGGGAATGAATGGCTGCAGGACCAGGTGGGACAGAAACTTCTGTCTACATAGATGTGAAGATTTCTCATTCTTTTTAACTGTAAAATGGATTTTTTATTATACAGGTATGAGATAAATAGATAGATAGATAGATAGATAGATAGATAGATAGATAGATAGATA
>LOEQ01005204.1:17041-29765 GCA_001685075.1 Bramus lutescens
ATAGATAGATAGATAGATAGATAGATAGATAGATAGATAGATAATAGGTGGATGCCCAAACAGACAGACCAGTCAATGATAGATAGCTAGTAGATGCATGGATAGGTGTCAGTCAGAGAAGATATAAACAGATTGAGAGAGGATATACTCATATATGACAAGTGTATTATATGTGAGAGATATCCGAATGAATAAATGATAGATCTATACAAAAAGATGATAGATATATAGATGACAGATAATTAGAAAATAGATATGAGTGATGAGTATGATACATGTATATTTTACTGATGTTTTTAAAGAATGAAGTAGAAGAAAAGTGATGCATTCTGTTAACCATGGAACTTCACTTCTTTAGGCCATCTTCCAACTTTATCACTTGTTAATTGATAGTAAGGAGACTAGCTATGGCTTCAATATATCCTTCTATACAAAGACAACAAAATAGCTGTCATAAAATATGGCTGTGCAGACTAAATGAAGAAAAACATTAAAAATGCAGTTTCATGTGATCCATAAATGGTAGATATTAAGTTGCATTTCTGTTGTATAAATGCCTTCTGTGAAGAGCAGCAGGTTATGAAATAGGTTACTATTAATTTGTTTGGGATTGTCTGTTTTCTGAAACTAAAATAGTTAAAATTTATATTAATTTTAGTTTGTTTATAATTTTGTTTTCTAAATTCTTCCCTTTTATACTATATCCCAAACACAACTTCCTCTCCTCATCATCTTCCTTCAGAATAAAACAGCCCTACAAATGATATAAGACAAACAAAGCAAAAAATAATGTTATGATAAGACCAGGCACACAACTTTGAATTAAGGCTGGATGAAGTGAACTAGTTGAAGAAAAAGGGTCCTATAAGAAGACAAAAGAGTCAGCTATCACTCTCACTCTGAATATTAGGAATCCCACAGGAACACTAAGCCAAAGTATGTATGAAAAGAACCCTACAGGCTGTCTAATCTCTGGGAGAACCTTGGTTCTGATCAGTTGATTCTTTGAGCTGTGTGGTGTATTTGAGTTCTAGAGGTAGATTGATTCCCAATTTTCTGAGAAATCAACAAAATGATTTCCAAAGTGGCTATACAAATTTAGATTCCGAATAAAGTGGAGAAGTGTTTCCCTTTCTCTGCACATTCTTGCCAGCCTGAGCTGTCACTTGTGGTTTTGATCTTATTCATTCAACAGGCTGTAAAATAGAATCTCGAAGATATTAGGGCAGTCTAAGAGTGACCAGGATATGTCATTTGCCAACTATACCAAGTGTGCAGTTGGCTATCAGAGCAAGGCTTGGGGTTCTACCTGAGTTCTGGAAAGCACAGGATTGTACCTGGCCAGAAACTTTCACAGGTTTCTTAACAAGACCTAGAGAAGGAGCTTCACATTGAGCATTCTTTGCATTGTAAGAAATTGCAACTGGCCTTGCAGGCCCTGGGATCTGAAGAAGAGAGCATGTATAGAAATCTGAACTTCAACTGGGTCACTAGATACCTTGGTGACATTGGCCTCCCTCAGTGCAATACCCAGTTTGATGAAGGATGGGTGGATGTTAAAATGTTGCATTATATGACTGTGGATGACCTATTGTCCCTGAAGGTTGTGAATGTGCAACACTACCTCAGTATCAAAAGGGCCATCCAATTCCTGAGGAACAATAACTTTGAGCCAAACTGCTTGAGGAGCTGGCCATCTGAGGAGAATGGTGTTGCCCCATCTGAGGTTCAGCATTGGACCAAACATCGTGTGATGGGAAAGATGCGCTCTGTGTACTTGGCAGACTATGTGCTCAATCTCAGAGGCAGCGGTATCCATGGAGGGCTCATGGTTCTTGAGCCTAATTTTAATGTGGAAACTATGGTTCAGTTATTGATTCCACCAAATAAAATCTTGTTGCACATACATTTGGCCACCAATTTCAAACTTCTGATTGGTTCTGAGGCCCAGCACCAGAAGCAAGCTGCCATGGAGTTACCAGATCATATGCTAACAACTACGGCCAAAGTGAAGCCAAAGAAACTGACCTTTAAGAACTTTGGGAATCTAAAGGAGAAGCATGAAGACAGTGAGGAATATGTTTATTCAATGGAACTGGGCGTTGGGGAGTAGATCTCAGAAGGGGTTGAGAATTGACTTGGACATGTATCTGTATGAAGAGGATACTAGAGGAGATAGGGGATTCAGATGGGACAGTGAGACAGATTTTCTGAAGGCATCAAAAATCTCACACCTATATTAATGAAAAGTGACATGTTTAAAGATGTTTCTGCCTGCTCCCCCAGTGCTCACTCAGAAGTGGAACTGTAATGCATGGGAATGATGCCAATTCTGAAGAAAAATGAGACACTAGTGAATGGAAGTCAGCTTGCTCTGCCTTTAATTAAAGTGTCTGATATATTCTATTTAAAGTGTTGCATTTAAGGTTGGGTATTTTACCAGAGTGCTTCATTCATACCTCCAGGATGGAGGGTTTGATCAAATCAGTGTTCACTGAAGTAGACTAAGCTGAACATGCTTCCCTCCAAATCCAAGTGCTCATGACATTTGGTCCTACCTAATGCCAGCTGCATCTCCACTGACCTCTGTNGGTTGCATTTCCCTGATGGTTTAGGATGTTGAATATTTCTCTAACTGTCTCTGAATCCATTTTTTTTTGGAGCATACAGTTTGTTGATATCTTGATTCTTTAGTTCTTTATATATTTTGGATATTAGCCCTCTGCCAGATAAGGATATTTTCCCATTCTGCAGGCTACTATTTTGTCATGTTGATGGTGTCCTTTGCCTTACAGAAGTTAATTGTTGATCTTAGTGCCTATGCTATTGGAGCTCTGTTCAGGAGGTTGTCTCCTATACCATTGCTTTCAATATCATCCCCTACTTTCTCTACTGTCAGATTCAGTCTTGTGTTGGAGTCCTTGATCCACTTGCACTGTGTTTTATGCAGTGTGGTAAATATCGATCTATTTACCTGCTTCTACATGCTGACTTCCAATTAGAGCAGCTCCATTTATTGAAGAGACTTTTTTTTTCCACTGTATATTTCTGGCCTCTTTGTCAAAACTTAGGTGTTCATCAATGTGCAGATTTATGCCTTTGTCTTCAATTCAATTTCATTAATCAATATGTATGATTTTATGCCAATACCATGGGTTTTTATTATGACAGCTCTGTAGTACAGCTTCAAATCAGATGTAGTAATACCTCTGGGAGGTTTTTTTTTTTTTACTGTATACAGTTGTTTAAGCTATCCTGTTTTTTTGTTTGTTTGTTTACTTGTTTTGCTAATCAATATGATGTTGAGTATTGTTCTTTCAAGGTCTGTAAAAATTTGTGTTGGAAATTTGATGGGAATGGAATTGAATCCATAGATTCTGATGCCATTTTTACTGTCATTCTTACCGATCCATGAACATGGAAATATCTCAAATTTCTGATATTATCTTAAATTTCCTTCTTCAAAGACTTGAAGGTTTGGTTAAAATTTATTTTCTTTAGTTATTTTTTTTAAAAAAACTATCATTTTGAATTATACATATCAATCTCAGTTCCCCCTCCCTCCCTTCGCCCCGTTCCCTCAACCTTCCCCCATTCCAACACCATCCACTCTTCATAGTGGGTAAGGCTTCCCATGGGGAATCAATATTCTAGCACATTGCTTTGAGGCAGAGCCAAAGTCCTCCTCAGTATATTTAGGCTGAGCAAGGTAATTCTCCAAAGAGAATGGTTTTCAAAAACCCAGTACAAGTAGTCGATATAAATCCTGGCCTAACTGCCAGTGGCCCCACAGTCTGTCACAGCCACACAACTATCACCCACATACAGAGGGCATAGTTTGGTTCTATGTGGGTTCCCTCACTGTCATTCCAGAGTTGGTGAGTTCCCATTAGTTCAGGAAACCTGTTTCAGTTGGTATCTTTATCATGGTCTTGACCTCTTTGCCCGTATTTTCCCACACTTGGATCCTCCCACTCTTCGACTGGACTTCGACCTCAGCCAAGTGCTTCAGTGTGGATCTTTACCTCTGTTTCCATCAGTTGCTGGATGGAAGTTCTATGGTGACATTTAAGATAGTCATCAACCTGATTACAGGGCAAGGCAAGTTCAGGCACCCTCTCCACTATTTCTTAGGGTCTTAGGTGGGTCATTCTTGTAGATTGCACAGGATTCTCAATCATACTATAAGTTCAACTATGTCCATAGCATCATTATTTGTAATAACCAGAATCTGTAAACAACCTAGATGCCCCTCAACCAAAGAATGGATAAAGAAAATGTGGTACATTTACACAGTGAAATGCTACTCATTGGTAAAAAGCAATGACATCTTGAAATTTGCATGAAAATGGATAGAACTAGAAAAAAAGATTCTGAGTGAGGTAACCCTGACCTAGAAAGACAAACACAGTATATACTCATTCATAAGTAGATACTAGCTGTAAAGGAATAGATAATGAGGCTATAGTACATGATCCCAAAGAAGCTAAGTAAGAAGGAGAATCCTAAGAGAAAAAATATATTGATCACCTTGGGAAATAGGGGGGAAAGAGGAAAATAGACAAGATCGCCTAAGAAAATTGGGAGCATGGAGATGGGGGGAGAAGGGAGTAGGAATGGGATAAGAAGGGGAGAAGGGAAGAAGAGAGGAGAACTTGAGGGAGCAGGATGGCCAAGATGTGGGAAGGACAGAGACAGAAAACAGGGAAAGAGATACCTTTACTGAGGGTGCCATTATGGGGCTATCAAGAAACCTGGCACTAGAGAAGACCTGGTCTTTATCATACAGGTCTTTCACTTGCCTGGTTAGTTAAACAAACTAACTAAAAGACAGAAACAATATATCCAAATTAACAAAATCAAAAACAAAAAGGTGAACATAGCAGACATTGAAGAAATTCAGGAAATAACTTGGTAATACTTCAAAAAAAAAAGCCTATGACCCCTAAGGAAATAGAAACAGTCATTTAAAGTCTCCAGACCAACAACAACCACCCACAAAAAAAAAAAGCCACCCAAGGCCAGATGATTTTACAGCAAAATTCCCACAAACTTTCAAAGAAGACCTAATACCAAATCCTCTTCAAATTATTACACAGAATAGAATCAGAAGTAATTTTATCAAATTCATTTTATGAGGCCACAGTCAGTCTGATGACTAAACCATATAAAGATTCAACAAAGAAAACAAAGAGAATTACAGACTAATTTCCCCTCATGAACAAAGATGCAAAAATATTCAATAAAATACAAACTGGATCCAAGAACACATAGAAATTTCATGCATTACAATAAAGTAGATTTCATCTCAGAAATGTAAGGATCATTTAACCTACAAAAATCTGTCGGTGTAACCCACCAAAATAAACATACTGAAAGAAAAACAAACATAATCATCTTGTTAGAGTCTGAAAGTATCTGTCACAAAATCTAACACCCTTTCATGATAAAAGTCTTGGAGAGGTAAGGGATACAAGGAACTTATGTGAACATAATAAAGGTAACTTTCAGCAAGTCTATAGCGAACATCAAATTAAATGGGGAGAAACTCGAAGCAATTCTGCTAACATCAGGAAAAAAAGCAAGGCTGTCCACTCTTTCCATATCTATTCAATATAGTACTTGAAGTGCTCCAGGAAATCAAGGGGATACAAATTGTAAAGGAAGCAATCAAAGTAGTGCTATTTGTATATGATATATTTGTACATATAAATGACTCCAGATATTCTACCAGGGAACTTCTAGAGCTGATAAACCACCTTAAGCAAACTGGATAGATACATGTTTAACTCAGAAAGAAAATTAGTTGCCCTACTGTATACAAATGACAAACAGGCTGAGAAAGAGATCAGGGAACAACACCCTTCACAATAGAAACTAATAATATAAAATTCATATTATCTTAAGGATGGTAAAATTGGGAGAGGAAATAAGCAAAAGTAATAAGTAAGTATCCAATAGAAATTAGTGGTCTTTTAAGTTTCAGATCTCCCATTGAGCACTTCACTTCATGTCTTCTGCTAATAGTCAGTTTGTATCCTTGGAATTCATTTATTTATGTGATATCAGAATTGTGTTGTTTTAGATTTGATGCTATGATTTCACTGTATTTTTATGTCAAAATTTATCTTGTATTCTCATTCTCAATGAATCAGGTAAAATAGGTGGCCTTATATATTTTTATTCTAAATCTGTATAAAAGGATACTCGGCAACCGAAAATATGATAATTTACTCAATCATATCATTTAGAAAGCAAAATGAGGTTACTATATATTTAAAATATTTGTACATATAGTTGGATTTTTAGGTGGGCTGCCAGCTCACAAATAATGACACAGAGACTTGTTATTAATCATGAAAGCTTGACTTTAGGCTTTCCCCACGAACTTTTATTGCTTAAATTAACTCATTTATTTTCATCTATGTGTTGTCATGTGGCTCGTTACCTCATTGCTCTGTACTACCCACACTGCTTCCTCCATGTCTGGATGGTGTCTCTGCCTTCTTCCCAGAGTTTTTTCTCTGCCCTGAAGTCCTACCTATAACTCCCGCCTAGCTATTGCCTTATCAGCTTTTTATTATATCAATCATAACAATACATTTTTACAGATTATACAAGTATCCCACAACATGGACATTGCTTTATTATAAAGTCTGGGCATCTCTGAAGGCCTGATATAAGAGCCTACATTGTAAATATGACCAATCCATGTCCCCTGGACAGCATTTAGCCAAGTGATAGCTGAATATGGTCCAACACAAAGTTGTCAACAGGCTTAAAAATTTGTCTGATTTTTTTAAATTATATTACTTGGTTCTGTGGCACAAACAATTCAGAGAACATGCCAAAATGACGAAAAGGTTGGTTAAAACTCTTCCTGGTAAAGCAAATGTAAGCTCAGGCAATAAATTGAATTCCTAAAAATTTCTGAGAATAAAAGGCAATTTAGATTCTAGTTGTGGGCAAACTAATTAGGAGTACTTAAAACCAAATACTAAGTGCCATATTAGTATTTATTATATATCTGCTTTTTATTCAACAACTATATTAGTACTTACACAATTTTTATTTGATTCCAAATTTGAAAGAGCTTTTGGAGATGAGATCAAGATTTTGATTAATTTTTCTAAGGAAGGTTAGAGTGTGTTGAAAGTCTTGATCTCAGGTCTCTAATACCCTAAGTGCTTTGTTAGTCTAGCCATCCAGTAGACAAGGAGTGTGGGTCAGGTAAGAGCAAAGTTCCTCTCCAAAGAAAGTCCATCTGAATCTGGAGGGTCACCCTTGTAACCTCACTGCCTGCTCAATTCATCTGTATTTTCTGGAGCTACCAACAAGGATGCCAAATGTGATCCCTATACATGTCCACTAGAAACTGAATGGTTGCCATCAACTCATTTCACACAGATCAGCAAACAGCAATCAAAGGGTAATGGCTTTCTGTCCCCGTTGACCCTCTCTAGGTACAGAGGCCACCCTGCAGGTGAGAGGCTTTCCATCCAATTACCTACCCCAACAGCTATCTGGTCCCCTTCAAAAAAGTAATTTGCTCAGTGAAAAATTGAAAATACTACATGATTTTCTGTTTTCTTGGTGTTGCTTTGAAAAATGCCTAAAAGTTTCAAAAGTGGTGGATAGGACTGTCTCTTAACTCAGTGTGCAGGACATGTGGCACGATACTAATGGGGAAAGAAACAAAGAAAAAAGTATGTTTGGCTAAAATTAAAAAAGTTCAATACTTGACAAATTCTGTGTAACCCCTTTCTGTAACTTTTGATTAATTCAAAATGGACTGTATCAATCCAAGTTTTTCATATACTCTTTTCTTTATCTAAATATTAACTAACTGATATTAGTGACTAAATGAGCTATTGCTTTATAATAATTCCCTTTTCAATCTTAAGCATTCAAAAATCTAGAAATGTATTGTGAGTAGTCAACATATCATGTTGGTTAGTAATATAGTCAGTTTCTACAAATGCTTAATTTAAGAACTCGTTTGCTCACAGCAGGTGTGTAACCAAGTCTTCTGGGTTTTGTCTTACATTTTTCATTCAAATCAATATAAAAATCATCAGCTGAATAAAATAATCATGGGTAGATACATGCTCAAATTTATAACATTGAATCCAATAGTAATTTCAATTAATTTCAGTGATTTTTCTGCTGTTTTTCAAAAAGGTTTAAATATCTTAGAGATTACCCTACCAACTGAATACCCAAATTCTAACCAAAATTAAAAGATTAAAAGAAAAACCCACTTTTTATAAAAAAGAAAAACGACAGTGTCTGTGATTCTCAGTCTGTGCACAAATCACTGGAAGCAATGTTGAAGAAAGAGCCTCTGGGGGGAGACACAGACCCAAAAGTGGCTGCAGCATTTCTCCTACTTGTTTTGAGCCTGAAGACGGAAACAGCACACATGTACAAATACCGACAAAATATCACACATGCACAAATGCAGAAACAAATACAAAGATAGGATTTAGAAAGGCATCAAGATGTCCAAAGTGTTCAATCATTCTACTTATAGAACACATCTAATCCAAAGTTATACTTACAAAGAAATCAGATAATTTTCAACTTAAAAATGTGTTAGTGTGTGCAAAATTGTTTGTAGATTAAAATAATTCTAAGAATTCTCTAAAATCACACAAGACTTATTTATTTTAAATGTTAGAGCAATATAGCCAACATAATTTTCATAGTTTTGTCTTTTCCCTAAATTGTGTGTGTTTACATATTCTATATTTCTCAATGTTCACAATGTATTTCCAAGAAAATTTCTTTTTGTTTCAAAATATAAAAACAAAATAAGAGCTGTTAGGATATTTTTAAAATATTGATAAATGAAAAGTATCTTCAAGTCCATTAAACTGTGAAGAATAACTGTAAAGCTAGGCCTTATGGCATCTATGTACAATCCCACTGCTTGGGAGACTAGAGCATAGGGATTGCTAGTTTAAGCCCAGACTGAGCGATCTAGGCAGATCCCAATTTAAAAAAAAAAAAAAAGCATCCGATCCATGTTATTTTTAACACATAGATATAACCTAAATTTTAAAATAACTTTACCTCAAAACTGCACTTCCTAGTCTTTTAATAATTATTTCATTTTTATTTATGTTTCATCATATAGAAAAGTTTGGAAAGTTCATGTACTCCAATTGCTTGCTATACAATAGTGTTAAAACTTTTGTAATCATAATACATTAATCACTATCAAAAACCATCATGAGTCAAGCCTATTAACTAAATTGTAGAACTCATGCAAGTTCCACACACTTTAACAACAACGTCCTTTCAAAGAACCAATTAAAAATCTACATTGAAACTCATTCTCATTCAAGGACCAAACTCCAACTCCTCCACTCTCTCTCACACAGTCTTTTATTTTAATTTTTCTACTTTTTTAAGTAAGAAGTTTATTTTGAGAGGTAATTTGTTTTTACTGCTTATCTATTATACCACTGTTTCTATTACTAGGTCACCTGTTAATTAAAAGTAAAATTATTATTTATAAAATATGCAAATCTATGCAGGTATTTAAGGTTAGAAATCACTATGTATCTTGAAGATATATAAAGTATGGATAACTTATCATGTATCTTTCTAATGTTAATTTTCAGAATGTCTTCTGGAAATAAGAATTAAGATCTGTTTTATATATAATGAAATTGAGGATCAAAAAAGTGACCTTATAGTAAGGACTCTATTGCAGAAGATAGCACACACATGAGACTTAGGACTTGGAAGAATTCAGCATGAACTGATCTGATGTGGGAGTCTCTCCCCTGAGTACTCGTTCCCATAATATCCAAAGGTGATATGTAAGCTGCAAATCAAGAAAAAGAATCAGCCGTCTCCCATCAGCTATAAGGCATATTACCATCATCATAATACATAACCAAGAGTGCAATTCTGGCATCTATATCTTGGCAATAGTCAAAAGACTTCCAATTGAATTCAAGTCCCATTAAATAAGAAACAATCCTTGCCTGGCACTGTAAACATAGCTAACTATGGCTGCTGAATCCATTGACCCTAAGGGAGAGCCTACTATTGCCATTTTCCTATACCAGTAAAATTTCTAACTTCATTCAGAGTATTTTCTTTTCACAGACAGGTAAGTGTAGCTTTCAATCCTCATTAAAGTAGCTTCTTTCTGCAGGAGACAGAGACCATCACAGAAAGCCACAGCTGGTCAAAATATAGAAAACAACTGACTCTGAGTCTGTAACACTGTAGTAAGGAAGGCCACTTTTTTTTGTTACCAGCTGCTCAGCCCCAAAATAATCACACAGAAACTATATTATTTAAATCACTGCTTGGCCCATTATCTCTAGCTTCTTATTGGCCAACTCTTACATCTTAATTTAACCCATATCAATTAATCTGTGAATCACCATGAGGTCGTGGCCTACCAGCAAAATTTTGGCATGTCTGTTTCTGGTGGTGGCTACATGGCTTCTCTCTGACTCCATCCTTCTTTCTCCCAGCATTTAGTTTAGTTTTCCCCACCTAACTAAGTTCTACCATGCTATATGCCAAGTCAGTTTCTTTATTCATTAACCAATAAAAGCAAAACATAGACAGAAGTGCCTCCCACACCATAACCCCAATTATTAAATCTATCACACAACTGCTATACTTAAGGCTCTGGGTGTATAAAAAAAAGGATAATAGAAGGATCATAAGAGACAGGGGACTATAGTTTTTGTTGGGAGCTAGTATCATCTGTATATACATTCAAGAAATATTAACATAAACTGATACATCAGCATGTAAGGGAAATACTCACAAGGCCCCACTCTGAGATTAAAGTCATAAGCAATGGATGCTGAGTAGATTAATCAGTCTTCCCAAGGAACTAGCCCCTTGATAGGTTATCTAATCCCAAGTAGATAAACCCTAAAACTCTAAACCCTAAACACCCCTAAATAGATTTAGTTTCATGTATATACATACATGAAATAATAATTAAAAGAGATGTCATGAAATTGGAGGAAATGGAAAGGACAATAGAATATATATATTTGTGTGTGTATAATGTGTATATGTGTGCTTGTATTTATGTATATACTTGTATATACATAATATATGTGTATGTAGTATGAGGAGGGTGGCCCTTTGTTTCATCCCAGCCACCCAGCTAGCTTACACCTGAAATAATCACACAGAAACTGTATTCATTTAAACACTGCCTGACCCATTAGTTCTAGCCTCGTATTGGCTAACTCTTACATCTTAATTTAACCCATTTCTAATAAGCTGTATGTCACCACGAGGTCTTGGCTTACTGGGAAAGATTCAACATGTCTGACCTAGCAGCTCCAAGGTGGCTCTCTCTCTTTCCTTTGCCTACCTATGTTCTGCCTTATCAGGCCAAGCAGGTTCTTCATTAATTAACCAATGAAAGCAACACATAGACAGAAGGGCCTCCTACACCATTTACCCTTTTCTGTTTAAACAAACAAGAAAGGCTTTTACTTTAATATAGTAGAATTATATATAACAGGTATTAAGCAAGAATTATAGTTACAATATTTATATATATTATCTTTAATCATAAAAAAGGAAAACTATAACTATTTATCTATTTTTAACTCTGTCAAAGACTCCAGAAGGATATAATATTACCTAAGTATACGAGAAGTAAGCAACTTTTAAAACTCTGAAAATGACAAAGACATCTCGCTGCCTGTATAGTCACCCAAATTTTTCTGTACCATTTGGGCATTTATATTCAACCTACATGCCCATAGTATCCAGCAGAATTTTCCATAAAGCAGGAAAATTTAAAGACAGTTCAGCCACTTTCTTTTGTAACCTGAAGAATGTCTCAAAGACTCTTTTATGAAACAAGAATCCCGAAGGATCATCTCACCTTTAGGCAAATTCAGCAGTCCTCTCTCTGCAGGTTCTTTGTGTCCAGTTTATGCAACAGTCCAGGCAAGNNNNCCAGTTTATGCAACAGTCCAGGCAAGAGCAGTTTCTTGTCCAAATGGCTAACCAGCTCCATAAGCAGCCTCTTTGATGCCCATCTTCCTCTTGAAGTAGATTGGTGTTGCCAGGAGCAGATATGTCTCATTGTCACGAAAAACCCTAAGTCATTAAAACATTAAATGCCATATTCTGTAGTCTTTGAAAGATATGAAGAATGCCTATCTGAAATATATCTATGCACAACTAGAAAATCTAACTAACATGACTACAAACTTGACTATTATAGATGATTATCTATTAACCTATTCTTAATTATACATTACATTTTTAAATGAACTGCACAATCACAATATCTTAAGATCAGAAATACATATAACAAGATTGACCTTAAAACTATGTCAATAAAACAAAATCCATACCAATGCAAATTATTCATATCTATGTGGATGCAATTGTCAACGTGGGTGTCATTCTGTAACATGAAGGGCCTGCTTGTTGGGGTTTTTGGCCTGCCCTGTACCCCACAGCTGGAAAGTCTCAAATAAAATCACACAGAGAGTCTACATTAGGTTATAAACTATTTGGCCCATTAGTTCAGGCTTTGTATTAGCTCTTATACCTTATATTAGCCCATTATTTTAGTATATGTTAGCCATATGGCTTTTTTTTAGCAGGGCAGATCACATCCTGCTTCTTTGGTGATCTGGGTAGGACTTTGGGAAGAGCTTCCTTTTTCCCAGAATACTCTTGTTTTCATTGCCCCACTTCCTGTTTTTTT
>LOEQ01005204.1:29796-60829 GCA_001685075.1 Bramus lutescens
CATTTATTTAAATATAATTGACAGAATATAGAATTGTCCTGTAACATGTGTATTTGTATGTATATGCATTTATCTTTGTATTTATGCATATGAATGTATATATAGTACTCAAATATGAAATTGTAAAAAAAAATTATGTTAAAAATGACTCACCCAAAACAACTAGCTGATTTTCAACTTAGTATATTAAAATATTTTTACATATTTAACATGAATGCTAACTTTATATAGAATATGTTAGGTGTGGGCATTATACTAAAAAGTACATACGTTATGTTTTGGTGGAATATAAAATTCGAATCCTAAAGAATCTATGTCTTCATAAGTAGTATATCTCCTCTAGTTGTGAATTCTCAATAAAGTAAGACCAAACTCATCAGAAATGATGGTGGTCTAGCCCTAAGTGGTCAGTAAATTTGGAATCTTAATTGCAATGTTTGTATTTCATATTGGGCATTAAAATATACCATGCAGGCATAAATTAGCCACCCTAAACCTTTACATATCTGTCCCCTTGGATCACCCTTTATATTTTCCATTGTGGTTTAAAAGCATTTACTTAGAAATGACTGTGCATAGACTAGTTCTGCAAATGCTTTAAAACCAATTTATAATATGATTTATGATTGCCATTGTAAAACAGGTGTAATCAGATATATCTAAGCATACAGTTACTATCCACACTGGCAATCTATCATGCAGCTGAAGCTATTATTTCATTATTGCTTTAGGCTTTGAAGACACGAGTAATTTTCATTATGAAATGGCACCAAAGGCCTGTATTCCCCACCTCTGATACATTTATTTGTTTTTCACTGCATCTATAACCTCACCAGTTGGTCCACACATCCAGTTTACAAAGGACATGAAGAAACAACTTGACCCTGTATTGCTAAAATTCCTTCTCTGTGGGTGATGTAAACCCTCCTCCTAAACCGATGACTCTGCCAAAGTTCTATCAATGAATTTATTAGGACTAGTTATGGAACAATTGGTTAGTGATAATAGACCTGAGTAGTAGTGAGTTTAAAGCAGACACTGTAATGTCTGTATATAGCATAGATGATGACTCTTTCATTGAAATATATATATGTGTATACACACACACACACACACACATATATATACATATATCTTTTCTCCAGTTCTTCCTAACCTATACACCAGTCCAATCCTGATACTATGAGGCCACATATAGTCAGGGCAGAAATGGCACAAATTGCTTTAGAAAGGTAGCTAGGAACACAGGCATGGGCCCAAGGTTATTCATCATCTGCCCCTTCTCTAAGGGAAGAGTATCAGGTAACAAGCCCAACTGTGATGATTGGGTTTATGTTTTTGTTTGAGAATTCTTTCTTTTTCAAATCATAATATGATCTTATCATTATTTTTTCCACTTTTTCCTCCAAACCCTCCCACAGCATCCCTTGCACTTTTTTCAAATCCATGAACTTACAACTCATCAATTGCTGCTACACACACACACACACACACACACACACACATTAAAATGTCATCCAAATGCATGATTTTAGGGTAGATAACAAAGCACTGGATAAACAATCAACTCTTTCATTCTCAGTATTTTTTTAAGTGTCTCCAATACTTTGTGTAGGCTTGGGGCCTCTTGGTCTTTCTTCTGTGTATCCTGTTATGCAGACGTTTGGTGTCCTCCTTACACTCATGTTTAAGCAGTCTTACTGATGAGGCTCTATGTGTGACAATATGAGGAGACACAATCTCATAGCAAAATCCCTGATCAGCTGGCTCTTAAAACCTTTCTGTTCCCTTGTCCACAGTGTTCCTTGCGCCTTAGGTATAGTAGTTGGATTGTAGATGTATTGTAGATTGTATTGTATTGTATTGGATTGGATTGTAGATGTATCCATTGTAACTGAGATCTGAAAGTCTGCATTTTTGATAGGCTTTAATTTTCTATAATAGTCTCTATGTAAAATAGACATTTTCTTGAAGTGGAGTGAAGAATACACATATCTGTGGGTACATGGACAAATGTTTAGAGTGTAGCTAGGGTTTATGGTGGCTTTTAAAGTGTTCATTGTAGGTTATTCAAAATCCATGAATTCACCATCCCTAGGCAGTTGGCTAGGTTTCCGATACCAAGGATTATTTCCCTTTTGTAGAGTGAGTATTAGGTCCAGTTTAACATCTGTTTACTACTGTCAAGTTATGTAGCCACTAATTCAGCTTAATGTGATCATGCCATGCTGGTTAGTGGTAGGGTTCACACATGTCATAGTTGAAAAGGACTACTGGTTGTCTCTTTCCTCTCAAAGATTTTCTGGTACTGTGAAAGCAGGCTCCCAGGGTGGAGGCACAGAGGTCAGTTCCAATTCAGTAACTTCCAGTCCCTACTTCGGAATTGTGTACTTTCTTAAGCATAGGAACCTCTATTGCACCCCTGTGGGGGGGGTCAAAGACAATAGAAATATCATGTATTATATTGTTGCAGAAGTCTCTTGGAAAATCCCTACCAACAACTTCTCATGCATGATGTTGGAAATTTTAGTTTCAGGTAGGCTTTAGCTCTTGGAGGGAGAATCATCAGTTCAGATGAGACAAATTCCTCCAAGCTACATATGTAAAAATACACAATGACTAATATGTACTATATGTTTTTCTTTCAGGGAAACAGTCAATAGCCTGACTCACTATAACTCCTTCAAAGATCTTTTCTTTTACCCTTCTCTTCCAACTTCTGAATTATCCCTCACCACCTGCTTCTGCTAGTATCTTGTAGTCCCCTCTCTATTGCTCCCCCACTTCCAGGCAATGGTATACTTTTTCTTTTCTAGTTTGTGCATTTACTGCAATATAGATATTTACATCTGAAGAATTGGAATTAGGAAACTCTAGAGAGAAAAAAACATGTGATATTTTTGTCTGGGCCTGAGTTACCTCACTCAATATTACCTTTAAAGTTTCTATATATTTACTAGCAATGTTTATCATTTCATTTTTCTTCATATAACTGAATAATATTCTATAGTATATGCACATCACATTTTTATTTTCAGCTCACTGACTGAAGGACATTAAAACTTTCCATCCCTTAGCTAATGTGAATAGAGAAGCAATGTACATGGCTGAGCAAGTGTCTGTGGTGTATGATTATCAGATTAGATAATGAGTAATGATTTATTCTTTTAGCTCATTGAATTTGGTGATTTGGAAGTAAAGGAAAACACAAGTTGCCAAGTGTGTGAACCAAAATAAAGTATCTTCTCTTTTTATGTCATCATTGTTTCTTTCAATAATAAAAGTGTTCTCGTTTCTTCACAAGTCTTGTGACTTGCATATTTATTTCTCAGTTAAGGTTTACTAATGGGTATTTTAGTTAACACTTCTTTCCTAAAATTTTATTAGTATCTATTTATTTAGAGCTGGGGAATTACAATTTAAACATAAACATCATCACAATGATCTAAAAGAACATTTCCAAATGGTATCCATACTTATTGGATTGACAGATTATATATAACATTATATTTTATATAACATTTCTCCACTTAGGTATTTATATTTATTGAGTTTATATAGTCACTTGGAAAGAAGAATGCTAGTGCATTGTCTTTAATAGACTGTAGCTTAACATGATGTGAAACATAGTGAATAGTGATAGTTTACATGAACACGAGCAAAAATGTTAATTAAAAATAAAATATTACTAGCAAAATTACACAGAATATAAAGTCAGTTCACCTTGTTACTTTCTACTTTACATTATTAAAATGCTACTTAAGGTTCCTATTCTACTCAAAACAACATAGAGCCAAACACAACCTGAGTTATGCCTTCCTCTTCTATACAAATATCCTTCAAAGACAAAGATGAAATTTGACTGAAATTTAGAGTACTGTTGATGGTTGACAAGTTTTGAGAGTTTGTATGAATATATCCATTTTCTCAACTTACAAACTTCTTTTGATTTTTGTTTAAAGAATTCTACATTGCAATTCACTTGTTTCTTGAAATATTTGGTTTACAACTGACATTTATCATAGATTTAGTCCCCATGTCTGAAATAGATTCAGTGTCCCTATGAATGGCACAGATGTCTATATCTATAAAGTATTGTTGTCTTAACCTCTGAGTAAAAGCTCAGTCAAATGATCAGAAAAATATTTGGAGACTCTATCTTCTTTTTGCACTAAAGACTTAATTACCTTATCTTGAAAACATGTCTTCTAAGGTTCAAACTCTTGTGAAATGAAGCTTAGAGATTATTAATAAACTTATGCTTAACTCTTTTTATTAAAAATCATTGTTTTTGTGAACATTCTGTCCTTTTCTAGGCAGAAGTTCAGACAGAAAGCTGAATAAAGTAGGTAAATATAAAATTAACTTTCAATAGTTTGTAAATTAAGAGAAACATTATTAACTTAAGTGGGAAAATAATTCCAGGATATGTATAATTTTTTCAGTGATTGGTTGTTCAACTTGGGAGCAATAATTCAACTTAATGTTCTTTTATTTCCATGATTTTAAATTTAATAAAATATTTTTGTGTCTTGGCATGATTGCTAGGTAAAATAATAGTAACAAAAATAGTTGTCTGGAAAGAAAGTATAATGATGTATCAAATGCCAAACAGGTTGAATTTAAAGACAAAGAGGCAAATTGAAACATTATTATTTCATTTAATCAGATGTATGTGAAATTCAAATTCATCGGAGTACAATTATAATCAGTGATGAATTTTTCTCTTTGGATATTAAATGGAAGTTTAAAAACCTTTAGTCTTCAACATCTTAATTTGCTGAAAAAATAAAGAAAGTGACTAACTGGTTTAATAAACCAGTCAACTAAAGGTTCAAGTATCTTTTCCTTTAGTTATAAGGAAATTGATTATTTATGTTATTTGTCCTGCTGCTGTCCTTTTGCAGTTAACATAATTTTTTTTCAGATGCATCCATCTGTATTTTGGCTTTTTTCTGTTTTGAAATCATATCATATGTAATGTATACAACTTAAACAGAACTCTTCTATCACAGAAAGGGCAGGATTACTTTTCATATTTCTTTTTGGGTGTGTCCTCTCTCTTTATTATTTCTTCAGTGACTATTTATTGTGATCATATACATGTAGTTGTGAGTTTTTAAAAAGCATTACTAAAGTATTCTCTTGTACCTGACACTGAATGGCCTAGCAGGAAGTATACACTATCTCAAGTGAGGAACAAAATGAGAGACAGGTCAGTAGGGTCAGTTGTTATATCACTTTCTGCTCATTCTCCATCTAAATAACAAGAAAATAGCCCAAGGAACTGTGACAAACTTTTTCTTCTTTCAATTGCCCTCGTCACACAAAGGCTATTTTTAGTTTGATGATTGGGGAGCATTAGCATTCCTCAAAGATCCAGGAATATTTTGTGTCTCTCTGCAAAAGAAAGTTAACATTTGGCCTACCACTTTGGAAAGATAAATTTTTATATTATTTTAGTTCTTTCTACAAACTCCAATTTAAAAACCAATAAAAAGTCTGTTTTGAGCTTTAATTCACAATGGTCTTCCTCAAATTCTGACTCAGTAATATATTGCACATTTTGTGAGGAAAATGTTATTCATTAACATCATTTTGGATACAAATGATATTAATCACTTCTGGAAGAGATTAGTTAATAATTTAGGTAATGTTTTACTTTCACTCCTATTTTATACATACATATATATGAAGCAAACTCTGAAATTTCCTCTGAAGAACAAAGTTAATGTTTCAAATCCCCCAGAAAACTAATAAAGAATCTTCTTAAAATGCATGGTACAAGGAAGAATAAATGAAATTCTTGTTAACTATGAAAAGTATATTGGAAACACTAAGAAAGTTTCATCTGAGGAGGAAGAAAAGTTGAATAAGCAATGGCAGTGAGTATGAATAATGTTGATGCTGGAGAATAGGTTCGGAGAATATTTATTCAATGTTGATTTTCATAAAGAACATTTGGAAAAGAAAAAAAATGTTTAGTTTGTTGAAGCAGGAACACAAGTCATGCACTAACTATGAGGGTTAATAAAAGGTTAAAATCTAAATATAGTCTAAAAACTGCAAAACTAAGGTAATGATTTTGATAAGGGAACGCCTCAGTACATGGACAAATGGATTGCATGTTTTAATGAATTCACAGAATAAAATAAGATACATCAAATTTTAGTCAACTTGGATTAGTAAAATTAATTCTGAAAAAATAAGTTATAAAACAGTTCATTTGGGTTCACAATGCTGCAAATTTGATCCCATGACTGATTGGCTCTGGCTTTATGCCTGCCAAAGCAAACCTACCATGGTGGCATTGGCAATAAAATTGTTCACCCAAAGACTTAGATGATAATGACAAGGAGTAAGAAAGCAATGGATCATAGGATCATAAGCTATTCTTAGGTTGTGCCTCAGTAAACTAATTTGCTTCTACCAGACCATAATTCTTGAAGTTTGCACTACACGTCTACTCACTAGTAAACCACGAACAGAGAACCACACCTTTAACACTTGGTTGTTTAGAAAATTAATATTTATACCATAGCATTGTGCTAAATAGTCACTCTTTTCTAAAAGTCCATATGACCCTGAAGTACACTTAAAGAATTTTTAAAATTATAGGAAAAGTGAGTTCTCTTTCAATGAAGTAAATTAGCTTTTATGCTGTCTTGAAAGAAAAAGAATAGGGTGTAACACAAAACTACAAAATTATGATAGTATATGAGTGTCCTTGATTCCTTGATTCTTTTGCCAAGGGAATTGATAGTATGCTTTGGGGAAAGATTTTACAAACACATGAACACACATATTTGTGATATATATANATACAAATATTCTTGCCTTTCTGAATTCTCCTCATTAATTTAAGAAAAGACTATAGTTAAAATGTTTATAATATTCTTATTAGGAAAATAAAATTTCCCTAGGTATTCAAAGATCTAGAATAAAACATTGTCCTTATTTTTAAAAATCATTGAAATCTATTCCTAAGTAGTGAAGAATGACCACAACAATCAGTAAGAAGTTTAACTAAATCTTATTAATATTTCTGCATATTTATCATCTAGTTTACATATTTACATTTTAATTTAGATTGTAATTATTAATACATAATTTTATTTCATGTAATATATTTCAAGAGGAAAGTATTTAATACTTTATATAAAAGTATTCTATTTCAATAGAGTTTTTCTAATTGAGATTTTGTTCTGAAGAATTATAATAACACCACTGTGTATTTTTAAAGCAATCATTATTAAATCAAATGAATCATGAACCAGTGGCAAAATATCTCTACAACAGTAGCTCAAAATGAATTTGGCCCAGGATGTATTACAAGAGTACAAGATGTTATAGAATCAGAATACTTTCATGACACACACAAGTGTAAACAATGAACTCCAAATTTCCAATGCAGCTATCAAAGAGATATTGTGTTAAAATCCTGTTTCATTTTAGTTTGCTATACTTTAATCATCATAGAAGAATTTCTGCAAACAGAGATCACATATTCAACATTTATTTGTGTTTGTAAGCCTAACCATGATTAAGTGAAAGTATTCTCACATTTGACTTATATATAAATTTTGGTCTCTTCAAACCACTTTTTGTAGTGTTAATGAAGATAAATAGAAAATGAAAGTGTTTTAGCATTACCATGGAAATCAATCCAATGGGAAAGTACTTGCCTTGCAAGCATGAGGAATTAGGTTTCCTCTCAGAACCTCTTTAAAAAATAAACCAGATGTAATGCTACATCCATGCAATCTCAGTGGTGGGAGTGTTTCCTTGGGCTTCCTAGCCAGCTAGCATACCCCACTTGGCATATTCCATGACATTGGGATAACTTCTCTTAAAAGAAAAGGAGACAGTGATTGAGGAACATTTAAAGTTGCCCCATGTTGCTAAAAGTATGTCACAGAAGGCACAGTCACTCAGAAACATGTGCTTCTGTACAAATGTGAATGGGTGTCCTTGAACATTCACATGCACCTACATAAACATGTTGTGGGAGGTCCTTCTGTATATGAGTTGCTTTTATTGGTTAATGAATAAAGAACTTACCTTGGCCTGTGATAGGTAAGAATAGAGCTAGGAGGGGGAAACTAAACTGAATGCTGTGAGAAAGAAGATGGAGAAGGTGATGCCTTGTAGTCACCACCAGGAACAGAAATGGGGGAACCTGCCAGTAAGTCACAGCCACGTGGTGATACACAGATTAATAGAAATGGTTTAAATTAAGATGTAAGAGTTAGCCAATAAAAATCTAGAGCCACTAGGCCAAGCAGTGACTTAAATAATATAGTTTCTGAGCAATTATTTCATGTTTAGGCAGCTGGGAATGAACAAATAGCCTCACACTTCAAATTGGTGTGCCAACGTGGCCAACTATATGTACATAAAACCTGAGAAAGCTTAAAAAGGAATTCTAGACATGAAAGAATAGAGCTAAGCATGACTTCTCAGTAGCCAGCATTTTGCTGGTAAGCAGCAGCTCCGTTTAGAGAAGTCTTTCTGATTCAGTGGTATCAGAAAAAAACAAAAACAAACAAAAAAAACCTACAGAGTTTCAAAATGGTGGCTTCCTGGGCCGTGTTGCCAGCATGAACTCTGGCTCTTTCAGGAGACCAAGCTTTAAATGGGGTTTTTGGGCAATGTGTTACAACCTGCATAATGGCACATCGACCTGCTGCATACTCAGAAATGGGGATGGTGTACACAGCTTGCAGAGAAAGTAAATATGCCTCTGATATGCTCCACTGGGCAGAGACAAAAGGCAAAGCAGCCTTAGTACTAGTCATGACACAGCTCAGCATTTTAAAAGTTCTCCAGGGCAGAGCAGTATTTCAGATATGTAATAGGACAGATTCAGACATAAAAGAACTCTAAGTGAAACATGGTGTGTTTTAATAGATTTGGGTAATAACAAAGAGTACAGACAGTGATAGATTAAAGGAGTAAAGATAATAAAATAAATATTAAACTTGTAGAAAAAGTAATAGAGTAAGAAAAAATAAGTCACATAAAGATGGAAAATACACAGAGAGTCTAGATTATGTTTATTATTGTATTTTATTTGAATTTTTTACTTTGAAGGAGCAAGTATGGAGAGACATTTCATTGTATGGGCTGCTAAGTCAAACAAGCATAAATATTTTAAAGTTATCATGACTTCAGAATTTGGCTATAAGGATTGTTGCTTTGGAAAAGAGTTTTTTTTTTCTTCCACAGAGGATGAGAACCTGGAGAATCCTTCCAGACTAATGTGGTTTGATGGACAAAGATCCCCTGAAAGATCTCCATGAACACCTCAAAAATTACTTTGCCCAATAAACAGCTACAAGTAGTTTAGAAAGAATGACACCCTAATTCTCGCATATTGTTTATAAATGTTTGTTTAACTTTAAAGGGGGATATGATATAAAGGTGAATACTTTGTATTTATATGGATCTTGATTTTATTGATACAAATTTAAGGTCAAATTTGGTATAAGTATATTTCTGTTCTTGATTAAAGTATTGTGCTTGTGCAGCTCCTTAAAAATGTAATGTATAATTAAGAAATATAGGTTAATAAATAGTCACCTATAATAACAATCTTATAGTCATGTTAGTTGGGTTTTTTAGATATATAGAGATATATTTCAGCTAGATAGATAATCTTTAAACCTTTCAAAGACATACAGAATATGGTATTTAGAACGTTTTAAGAATTTAGGACTTTCCATCACATGAGACAAATCTACTCTTGGTAGCACCAATTAAGTTAAGAGGAAGACAGACATTGAAGAGGTTCCTTATGGAGTTGGTTAGCCATTTGGGTAAGAAGCTGCTCTTGCCTGGACTGCTTGATGTTATGCTGTATGAACTGGACATGCAGGGCTCACAGAGAAAATGACTGCTGAAGCTGCATAAAGAAGGTGAGACAATCCTTTGGGGGTTCCTGATTCATAAAAGAGACTTCCAGCCATTTTGCAAGGCACAGAAAAAAGTGAATGACAATCTGCCAATATAGGTGGAACTGTCTTTGAAATTACCAGATCTTGGAAAAATCTGATGGATACTATTGGTATGTAGGCTAAATATGGATGCTCCAATGGTACAGAAAAACTTTGGATGACTGTCCAGGCAGCAAGATGTCTCTGTCATTTCTAGAGCTTTAGAAGTTGCTTACAATGCCCTTCCTGTTTACAATCCATTATAATATAGGAAGATCTCAGAAATTACCTCAACTAGAATAGATAGTAATAATTATAGTTTTTCTTAGTTTTTGATAAAAGATAAAGTAGATATAAATATTGTAACTGTAATTCTTGCTTAATACCTGTTTTGTTATATGTAATTTTACTATGTTAAAGTTAAAACCTTCTTTCTTATTTAAACAGAAAAGGGAAAATGCTGTGGGAGGTCCTTCTGTACATGAGTTGCTTTTATTGGTTAATGAATAAGGAATCTGCCTTGGCCTGTGATAAGGCAGAACAGAGGTAGGTAGAGAAAATTAAACTGAATGCTGGGAGAAAGAAGGCAGAGAAGGAGATGATACGTAGCCACCACTAGGAATAGACATACAGAAACCTAGCTGGTAAGCCACAGCCATGTAGCAATAAACAGATTAGTAGAAATGGGTTAAATTAAGATATAAAAGTTAGCCAATAAGAATCTAGAGCTAATAGGTTAAGCAGTTCTTGGAAGGAGTAGAGACTGCTACTTGCTTCCTGGCTGCTTAGCCCCAAAATAATCACACAGAAACTATATTATTTAAAACACTGCTTGGCCAATTATTTAAGCATATTGCTAACTATCCCTTACATGTAGAATTAACACATCTCCACTATTTTATATTTTACCATATTGTTGTGCCTACCGGCAAAGTTCCAGCATTTGTCTCTAACTCAGCCCTTCTTCCTCCCAGCATTCAGCTTAGTTATCCCCACCTAGTTCTGTTCCCCTATAGCTCTGCTATAGGCCCAAAGCAGTTCATTTATTAACCAATAATATTCACAGCATACAGAGGGAATCCCACATCCAGCAGTGATTTAAATAATATAGTTTCTGAGTGATTATTTCACGTCTGGTCAGCCAGGAGCAAACGAATGGCCTCCTAGTAGACACACACACACACACANCTTAGCCCCAAAATAATCACACAGAAACTATATTATTTAAAACACTGCTTGGCCAATTATTTAAGCATATTGCTAACTATCCCTTACATGTAGAATTAACACATCTCCACTATTTTATATTTTACCATATTGTTGTGCCTACCGGCAAAGTTCCAGCATTTGTCTCTAACTCAGCCCTTCTTCCTCCCAGCATTCAGCTTAGTTATCCCCACCTAGTTCTGTTCCCCTATAGCTCTGCTATAGGCCCAAAGCAGTTCATTTATTAACCAATAATATTCACAGCATACAGAGGGAATCCCACATCCAGCAGTGATTTAAATAATATAGTTTCTGAGTGATTATTTCACGTCTGGTCAGCCAGGAGCAAACGAATGGCCTCCTAGTAGACACACACACACACACACACACACACACTAATTAAAAATTAAATAAATCTTTCAAGTCCAAGTCTTCTATCAACCTATATTGTATATTTATTATTATTATTCTGATTACTTACATTAATTGGAATTTTTAAGAAATGTACAAACTGGGCATGGTAGATAAAGCAAGGAAAATTGTTTTTCAGAAATTTCAGGCAAGATAATTATGAATTTAAAGGAAATAAAAACCACTTGGATTACAAAGTGATACTGTTTCACAAAAACAACCTGAAAAAATTGCTTTATGCTAACATAGGCTTTTACATGACCACCAATATGAATACTTTGAAGTTTGAATATTTGTAAAATGTCAAGCTTTGAAGACCAAGAAAATAAAATCCAAATGTTTATACTTTTAAGCTTTGTTCCCTACACAGAATGCCTGACTAATATAGGATAAGATACAATTTATTCATGTTTTCTTATTAGGTAAAGTTTATATACTTTAAAATATGAAAAATATACAAGATAATGATAACATTTTATGTAAATATAATCTTTATATAAAAACTATGCAAATCACTTTGTTTAGTATGGCATAGGGTATTTAGTCTACACGTGAAATCAAAATAAAAATATAAACTTTCTTCAATAAGATGTAAAAGTTTTGCCAAAGTATTCAGTATATAAAAGGTCTTGTAATTTTGTTGCACTAGATAGTTCTCAAAAGATAAACTAATGATTTAATATTTCAAAAGTCATAATTCTATCTTATTTCAAATATTACTTGGGTTCTATCTTATTTCAAATATTAATTGGAATATGTACATGCTCCATCAACCAATTTTAGCATTCATTCAAATTTTAGTTATTGTGCTAAAATATTGTTAGGCTTAAGTAGTTTTGTTTACTTATTGCTTTAATGACTTTCCCTTAAATTCCAAGAACTATATTTTATAAAATATTGATACATAATTTTTAAAAATTAAATTATTTCAATTTGCAGCACAGAACCAAGGAACTTAGTAAAGGAAAGCTTATTAAATTTATTTGATGGAAGGTGAAGAAACTCAAAATATCTTCAAAATGATTCTCTATATCTCATATGCATAATTCATGCAGTCATGAGTTATAGGCTGATTATGAAGAATTCATCCGAGAAAAGACCTTGGAGAAGGTACTGGGAAAAACTATCAGGAAGTAAGATTGAATAGCTACAGTTTTTCCTGCCTGCTTTTATAAGAAAATTTGATACATAATTCAGTTCTGTTGATAATCTAAATGCAAAACTGTATGATCAGTGAAGCTTTACCTAACATTGGCCCTATTGAATATAGATTTATCAGAATTTAGATTTCCCAGGGTGGTCAAAGGCTCAGGAGTAACCAGGTTACATATCATATGCTATCATACATTTACAAAATACTGTGAAATTGAGTGTAAATTTGCCTCTGCTAGGAGTGTTTGCACTTTATGTCTTATAGCTTTTTGAGGAATGAAAATATTGGTGCTTAATTAAAAAATGTTAGACATGAGTGCACAGGGCTGGAAGGATTTAGATAGATAAGAGAACATTTTAGCAATGAAATTCATGCTTTGTAATCTGCCTGTACAGTACCTACACCCACCTTATTTATTTTCCCTGGAACATTTATTGAACGTTGGTTAAAATATTTTCCATAACTGCTTAGAAAACATCCATCATAATTCTACATCAATCACTCGGCACCCTTCTCAGACCTCACTCAACACAGATCCCTCTGTGCTTTCTCTAGCATCGTTCAGTCGAAAGGACATTTACAGAAAATTATGCATGTCATAAAATTCTAACTTACACCAAGAAACAATTTGCCTTCATAATTTAGTGTTGGCTAAGTTAAAGACAGAAGCTCTACTGATTTATTACTCCCTGTAGTTATAATGTGCTTTGTTCCCCTGCCCATAAAACAATAGGAAAAATGGCACTGTGATGGATTCACTAGTTATGCCATATGCCAGGACACTTTCCTGGAAATATCTTCCATTAAATAACTAGCTAAAGAGGTAGCTCATCATAAGAGGAGGCAGTTCCAACTGCAAATCATTCCCCGAATACTTGAAAATACCCAAAAGCATGATAAGAGGATAATAAGTTGTTACTATCATTTCCATATGGAAATTATCAGAAAGTTGGAAGGTGGCACTTGAAAGGTCCAAGTGTCTGATTTACAGCCATATAATCATGTCATCTAAACAATATGTGCTTAGAACTTTGTGTGGTCTGGATGCTAACATACCATCTGTGCCAAAAGTTCCACAACATGTTTAACATTTGATAAAATTCTACTCTGCCAAAAAAAAAAAATAGTACTCGTCCCTAAAGATTTTGCCCCTAAAATTCTCCCAGTGATAGTGCTGATAAATGGAAGAGATGGAAGAACTTAAAAGCATGTTACTAAGGAGACTCCATCATTCAATTATGGGTGAGAAAGATGAGTTGCTTTTAAGGTGTCATGCAACTACTTTCCTTTGGTCAGCAATGTGATGTGAATGTAGTAGCAGGCAATGGAACCATACATCCCAAGTCAACAGTGCACCTTATATATTAATCATGAGATGCTCATTTTAAAGTTTGTCCTTCTCTTTGCCCTTATTCTTATCATCATAACAATTTGAAGTTCAGATCTCTAGAGATGATAATATATCTCAAATAAATAAATAAATAAAATGCTTCCAATAATTCAGACTTCTTTTTAAGAGTCACATTCAAATTATTTCAAGTATTTCTCTAAATTATTATAGTTTTATATTTGTCCTCTTTTCCTCTGTAGTTTCTAGTCTTAGTTAATTGTTTTCCAATCATTTCATTGCCCACACCCTTCCTAAACAATCATTTAAAGATGTAAAACATACCAAGCATATGTTTTTAGAGATGTTATATGTGCCAAATAATTACCACATAACTTAAAGAAAATAAGTAAATTGCTATATTTCATGAAGAATGTATGTGTCCACAGAATAATTATATATGACTGAGGTAATCATCAGTCTCTGTCCAGGTCATTTTATAGATGACATTAAAACTAGTTAGTAACACAAATGCTACTCAGTTACTCTTTAAAAAATATAAATATATGAGTTACATCACTTTTCTTGGTTTACATGTTTTGTTTTTGTTCGTTTTTTCACACTATGCTGCATTGTTATGTAATAAGAACTTGGTAAGTAAAATAATCTTCATGTTTAGACTGAAAAATTGGCATGTTAGTCAGCTAACAATATACATACTCTCTTAAACTGTTTCAAAATGGTACATACTTTTAGTCTATTATGAGTAAAAGATTAGTCATGAATCTTTGGAATGAAGCTCTTTGGCTATTGATTGCAAATCCTGGGGTGTTCGTGTAAGCTTTGGAATCTTTCTTATCTGTGGAACAGGAACATTAAGGATATGTTTTACTGAACAAGTCTAATGTTGAGAAAGACAATGACAAAATGCCTTGCTCTGTTTAAAGCATAATATAAATAGTTGTTTACTACAAGCAGATTTAATGGTCTGTGCCTGAGAAACTTGGGCAATGCTGTCTAAATCATAGGAGAATTTTCGCTAGTTTCAATGTGATTATCTTACATTCAGTCAAGATGAAATAAAAATACAACTTAAAGAACAAAGCAGAACAAAACTTGAATCAGTAAAATAGCAGGAAGCAACATAATGTATGAGAAAGCACATTATATTTTTTTAAATTTTTATTCTATTCAGTATCACAACAAATTGCTAGTTAATAATATTTTATTAGATACTGATGAGTATGTTTTGGTGAATCACTAACCCCAGAAACAAAATGGGAGGAAAAATGTAATATGACATCATAGCTGACAACCACTTTGCATAATGGCAAATTCTCTCTTTGAGAAAACAATAGTGACTGCATATCATGTATGGCATAATGCACTTGATTATTCAGAAGTTTGCAAACTTCGTAAAGATCTCCTGCTGGTATTAACTTTAGACTGTAACTTAGTATGTTCATGGTTAAATATTAAATTGACTTTGTTGAAATATGTCCATATCTGTTATTTGTCTCCTAGAGTGGCAGATACCAAACCAATTGCCTCAAAATAAAAAAGCAATCATGTGGAGTTTGTGTGGAAGTGAGACTCCATTTTCCTAGTCAGAGAGTATCTTCAATGGTTAAGTCATTTACAGGTAATCTTCATGAACAGAACAATAATCACAATAACATTACTCTAGGAGCAACACTTCGCTTGTGTCAAATAACTTCTAAAAAAAAAACTTCAACAGTTTCCAAGGTATTTTTTCTGTTTTTTCTTATTCCTATAAATAAACTTTGAATTGATATTACATTGGTTTAATTCTTATAAAAACATGATTTCTCATTTTCAATTTTGAAGGCTTCTTGTCAGAGTATTGATTGAACTAAGGTTATATAAATGTTTAAATAAGACCCCCCACACTAAGTACCATGTTTTTATTCTAGCTAAAACTAAGAATAACAAAAGTGTGCAGGACAAGTAAAGCTAGTTTTATTATAAACTGTGTATTTTTAAATTAACAAATTTTACTTGTATTTGACATTTATTGCTCATTTTAATTGCAGGTACATAGAGCTTTATGCACAAAGATATAAAATAATACTGACTGAGCTGGGAAAATGGTTAAGCAATAATAATATATGCTATTTTTTTAAAAAAGATCATGGCTCAGTTCCTAGCACCCACATTGAGTAGTTCACAACTACCTCTAAATTCAGCTCTGGGGGAACTCATAATACCCATTCGATGCTGCACAAGCACTCACACAGTCATTCACATATAATAACAGACACATACATATATACATAAATAAAAATAAAATAATTTCAAGGGTTTATTTTATTATGATTTCTAAATCTAACAGAAGTCATATATTTCTTCTCTTGACAATATACCTTTAAACATTTTCATTTATTAAGATTAAACATCTGAGAACACTTAAGGTTATTAATTACTAGTTGCAAATTATACATTTGTTACTTTTCATAAATTGTTTTACTGGGAGCAAATAATGACTTATAACAATTAATTATGAAGTATACAATCTGTTGCCTCAAATATAAACTACTTGGAAGAATAAAATTTATCTTCACAATTTGTGCACTGATTGCTAGATTAAAAACAATGATATAATAATTTATCTGGTGTCATTCCCATTTTTTTCTACAGAAAAATAATTTGCGATGCTCTAAAATATTTATATTTATTTCCCACCTCCTTTTATTTTTATACATTTTTAATATTAGCATTACTAATTCAGATGAGGGAATATTCACTCTTATTTTGCTTTTCAAAATATTTTTACTAATATAAAACATTTTAGTGAAATTAATGAACTTTTAATATTCTAAAGAGCAATGGATTTTAAATTCCATAAGAGGTTTGCATGTAAATCTATGCACATAATAATGCATTATAATTAAAATATATTTACATAAAATAGTATTTGTTGACTTTCATTTGACTCTCAGTAACACTACAAAAGTTTTAAGACCTCTAGGCTGATAGACTGAATCCTCTATTGATAACGTTTTTTGTCTTCAAAAATATTTGGGAGACTTCAACCAATTACCAATCAGTTGAAAATCACTGTTTTCTGGAATGCTGAGTAGAATGAACATCTGCTTCAAGTTTTACTTCCTTATAATGGCAGAAACAAAATAAGTGGAAGAGATAAAATTTCTAAGTTTGTGCAAATGAAAGGACTCATTCTTTCTGGACATAAACTATTATCTAAAGAAAAAGAAAATCTTATAGGCTACAGTTCCAAGTAAGTAAAAGAAACAGTCTGAACAAAGGGGAAGTGGCGGGTGTAAGAAATCGCTGTTCTTGTGTCCATGTAGCACCACACAGGTAGGGAACCTGGCAGCACCTGACAGTCCTCTTGAGTTAAGATAACAGACACTGTGAAAGCCAGAAAAAAGCCCCCCTGTGGGAGAATAGAATTACAGAAACAATAACAAAGAAGGAAGGGATACCTAGACACTTTCAGTGATCCTTCATTAGTGCAGATATGTGAGGACATCACATGAATTTAGGAAAAGGAATCAAATGGAAAAAAAGAAAGTAGAACCTATATTCATGATGAGTTTAAACTGTTTTTAATTTCAGAGAAATAATTAGTAGCCAATGAGTGAGCAAATATTCAAAGTTACTTTCTCCGTGTTTGATGATAAAGAATGGCATTTTGAAGTTATAAACTGCCCCAGGAATATTTAACAAAGATAAAAATGTAAGTTCTGACGAACCAACCTTTTCCCAGTAATTTATTACATAGTAAAATTAAAATTAAACATAAGGAAGGACGTAGAGATACATGGCATCTAGGATGGTTAATGTCCACAGTCATCGTACTGGATTCGGAATCACCTAACAAACGCACTTGTGCTCATATCAACGATGGAGTCTCCAGACCTTTTTACCTATGGAACCATCAAAGCAGATTAAATGCTACAAGGGAAGAAATCTAACAACATTAGAGATGTGGGAACATAAAAATTTTCAAAATAAAATGGAGTGAAAACCCATTGTTTTTAAATAAGTCACTATCATTGTGTCCTATCAATAAAGCCTTGGGAGCCACATGCTGGGGTGAAAATCTGTTAGCTCAGAGTGGCAAAGAAAGTGCCCAGCTGCTTCTTCTTCCCCTGTTATCCCAGATAAAGAGCTGTCTGAAACAACAGCTCCTCTAACTAGATGCCCCTCCCTTCTCTGTGCTGTGCATTTATCTTTCCTCCTGATTTCCTCTTATACTCTAGGTTTTGGTTTTTTGTTTTTATTTTCTTATCAACAGGTTGCATGTTCCACCCCTTGACCTACTGTTGCATTTATTTAATCCTGTTTACAGTATTCAAACAGAAACCTGTTGAATTAAAGGTCCATGCTAGGGTTGATTCCCACCACAGTGAGAAACAGGTTTTTCCAGTAAGTAACACAATCTCCAGGTTCACAATATCCTGCAAGATAAGACTGCAGCTAAGTGTACTGAAACTCAATTTTTAGCACTAAATTCAGGAAAGTAAGCCTCAAAATAATCAAATCAAATAAGAGCCAATATCTCTGATGAATATATATGCAACCCTCTCCAGAAGAACATTAATTACCAAATCCAGCTAAATATAAACAGTTTACTTATTGTAACTAATTCATTATGACAAACAGATTAACTAAGGTCAAGGATCAGCATTTCATCACATGCATTCTAATTAAGTACAATAATAATCAAAAATATTAAACAATTAGTAAGGCCTAGGAAAAGGACTTGTGAGTGAAGGGCTTCATGCATAAACAGAAATTTCAGTTACCCAGCCCGAGCAGAAATGGAGAAGCTGGATTGACCCTAGAACTTTGTAGGGGTGGAAACAAGTAGATCCATGGGATCGCTGAACAGCCAGTCTAATCAAAATGACAAGCCTATATACAATAAGAAGCCCTGGTTCAAAAGGAAACAAAACAAATTATGACAAAAATATTGATCTCTGGATTTAATGTGTGCATGAAATAACAAATGTACCCACAAACACATGTGCACACATATATACATACATCATTCATACACACAAAAAGTGAAAATTTTTTCTTTAGCAATAATACCTCTGAAAGAATGAGGACACTAAGAATAGATTTAAATTTAAACTACAAGGTATTACTAATAATTTTTATAATTGAAATATTTGAAGTCATATTGATATTGTTATTGATTTTGTGTTTGTTCATAACAAGCTGTGTGTAGGTGTGTGTGTCTGTGTAGGTATGTGCACACAAGTGTGTATATGTATGTTGTGTATTTATGCCTTATTGTGTAAATACCCATGGAGGCCAGAAGACATGCATTCATTAGAACTTAGAGTGACTGGCAACCATGAGCTGCCTAACATGGAGGCTAGAAACTCAATTTGGGTCCTCTACCAAAGTTAAGACCTGCACCCTAATCTCACTTCAATTTCTGCTGAAGCTGTTAGGAGATGTGGAACTTCCCCTGCACTTGCCTACCCAAGTTTAAAATTAAAGGGTCCCTACTCTGGTCCATAGCTTCCTCTGAGTCCACAAGTAACAGAAAGTTTCACATCTCTCTTTAAAGGGCCTCAGTAAATGCTGTTAGAACTAGAGTGGAGACCAAATATGCCTCTGACAAAAAGGGCTCAAAGGTGTAGGGAGAAATTCATAGAGAAAGATGCAGATCAAGACAGAAGTTCCTAGCTGATAAGAATGATACCTGACTTCGAGAGAAAACTTGAGATAGAACCTTCAGACATAAACACGAGTACCACAAAGAGAAATGACACCTCACCCTTAGCTGGGTCTAGGATATCCACTGATTGTTGTGCACAACACCACAGATAAATATGGATGTGAATATTTGAAATAAAAATGCAATAGAAAGGAATAAAAACTTAACTAGTGAGTTAACTTTAGTAGCACAAGTTCCAGAACAGAAACATGAACAATAAAGACAGTATGACTCTCCAAAGAATTGCTAATCCCACAATAATACACCTATTAAAATTATTTAAAAGTATGAGGCAAAGAATTTAAAATAATAATGTTAGCTATCTGGTCACTGCCATCTGCAGAAAAGGCCATCAGATTGAGGTAACAAACTTTTTTATTCCCAATTTACTGAGGGTTTGTATAAAGGAAATTTGTCAAACTATTTTTCTGTTGATATGGTTGTACTAAAAATTTTTAAACATTTTTATTCTCTAAATAAAAAAAACATAGTGTCATACTCAATTAATTTGTATATTTTAATAATGCAACCTTTTTATATCAAATTTGGATATATTTGGTAGAGTCTATGCAAGCTACCACATTCTGCTGAGTCAACCATTTCTGATTATAGAGAAATACATTAGAGTCAGCCAGATCACATGATCTAACATGTGACAAGGCTGATAATGTATCAGAGTCCTGACTTTCAGTGGAGTTATATATTGTTTTATATGTTAAACAAGATGATAGACATCGCCTAAAAGAAAAGAAAAATTGATGTTTCATAGTTTTAAATACGCTTCCTTCATAACCTGAAAATTATATGTATCATGTGTTTATATGTACAAACATTCATGTGTGTATGTGTCTATCAATAGATACAAGATGTAGTAATTCATCTTTTGCCTGGAAAACTTATTTTAGCAATCTCTAATGAAGTCCTAAATATTCATTAAAATTACTGGATGCTAAATCCACATGAATTTTATCTATCACCAACCACATCACATGTATGTTAAGAAAGTTTTGAGGCTGGGGAAATTGAGTTAATTAGTTTAACATCAAGCATCTATGGAAAACAACGAGATGCTGAAGCTTAAATCTTCATACCAATATTGGGGAAGAAGGGTAAAGGAGGATTATTGGAACATACTGGATAGCCAGTCTAACTTATCACAGAGCCCTATGTTTAAAGAGAGACTTTATCTCAAAGAAAGGAAGAGAAAGAGAAATTGAGGAAGACACCCATGTAAACACATAGCTTTACAAACACACATACAGGTGTGCACATTGATAAGCATTTCTATGCATCTATGTATGTACAAAGAGAGAGAGACACAAACATATGCAACATTTCAAGTATATTAACTACATTTTGCACATTACATCAAATTCCAGGTTACTATTTTTCTGAAGCAATGAAACGGTGCCATGTTCTATGGGGTATTCACAAAACCAGAACTCTCAAATGGAACACAACACATTATTAAAAATTTAGTACAGTCTTAAGGGACATTTTTTAAATGAATTGTATGTCTCTAAGGCTGTAAAGAAAAATAATTACTATATTAACTGTATCTTATACTTAATTTAACTTGGATGGGAAGGTATAGATTTTCCAAACCAATATCACATCAGGAGCAATCAATGACTTTGTTAAACTTTTCAACCATAGAGACCTTGAATTTGGCACAGAAGATTCAATCCAGAATACTTTGAATAAAGTTTATGATAAGATAACAATTTGTCACTACTTTGCATAATGTTGCTATTTATTACTGTACTGATATGAATAATATACTCAGAAATATCTGGTGTGTCTTTTGTGTCATTTTTATTATCATGATTCTAATAGTACAGACCAGTATTACTACAAAATCCAAATACATCTGTTTTAATTGTACTCATCCCAGTATAAAATACCCTTATTGAAGTTGACAAATCCGTCCATACATTAACTGAGAGTAATCTAAGATTCCATTTTCTGTTCTAGGTAGAACAGGTAGATCACAATAATTTCAGTACCCAAAACTTCAAAGCCTAAGAATTAGTTCAGTCTTAAAATTAGCCTTTTCTTGCTGTGTAACCATGTGAACACTAATTGCAAGCTCTGATGGTGAGAAAGTTCAGAAACCAGTTCAGTTTTACCTTACCATGGAATTGCAGATTCTCTTGGGATAGAAGAAAGGAAACAGCTCCTGAATCTGAAAATGATTGGAGATTACAGGAGTTTGAATTACTGAAAAATAAACCTTTAATTCACATGTGTTAAACACCATATCTGTCAACTACCAAGTATTAAATTCTTAGGTCCTCTAAGCATAGGGTTTCCATGTTGTAACACTGTGTGTGCACGGTATTATATAGCCTTTTTGCTGTTTATTCTATGCAAATTGGGACTTAGAAAACAAGTCCACTTTCTGTGATGAAAACGGCATCTCTTATCTTTGACCCAAAAGTAATGTGTCTTTTAACAGATTATACAGGATGGATGCAGACCAACTGATATCTAGTGAAGAGGGTAAAGTTCAACCCTCCAGAGAGTTCTCAGCAAGAGACACACTATAATAGGGCAATATCCTCTATCATTTACTCTGTCATTCTACTACTTATATTTAAAGGTCTTGGAGCATATTTGTTGACTCCTATATGATATATGCAACAAATGAATCAGGAGTTTGAAAATGACGCACACGTTTGGAGTTTTGGCTTGTTTCACCAGTTCCCTCATTTGCAAATAACTATTATAATTATCATAACTATCCATAATATATATAGTTATCCCTAATATAAATGTCCTAATATATTCTTACAAATATTGAGACATTTGTATATTTGTAAAGGGATTCATATATTATGCTAAAATAAAAACTGAAAGTATTTGCTAACTTGGAAAATTGTTTTACATGTAATAATCAGCTCTAAAACTGGGAAATAACTGGAAGAAAATAAATGTATGTACTATACCTTGAAGAAATTACTCAGCATATGCATGCTGAGTAATTGTTGATTCAACTTTCCTTATGCATTATGTAGATAACAAAGTGTAAAAATAACATGAGGGTTTATTTTTATGTGAAAAATAAAATGATCTTTTCAGTGAAATATCCATGACTAATGGACAGTAATAAATTCTATCTTTATAGTTTTAGTCTAATTATCATAAAATAGTTCATCAGAATTTTCATTAAGGTTCAATTGACAGAGTATTATGAACAATGCACAACAGAGTTAAAATCTTGATTGAACAATAATTAAGATAAATATCTTGTCTAATTTATGAATGTGACTGGATATATTGTTAGTTTAAGAATGAAAATCTCTTTTGAATTTTATTTCTTTCATTATTCAAAGATAAATTATGTTTTAACATAATAAGTCAGTGAAGATATTTTTTAAATGATTCACTAGATTAAAATGAGTAAAATGAAAGTGGATAGACATATTAACTATAAGACAGTCTGTGCATTCTTCCATCTAGGTTTTTTTTTTTCCCCCCGAACATTATTGATTTTGGCTCAGAGATAAATCCAGTCACTGTGAGTGATAAACTATCACCAAATCCCATTGACTTTTTCTCTTTTGCTGTAGTTTTTGTCAGGTCAATGAATTATCCTTGGTTTATACTTTGTTCTCTAAGGCATAAATCAAGTTTTTTTTTCTCTTTTTCTTTTTCTTTTTTCTTGTTTTAATGTTGGATTCTCGCTAGTTTGGAGGAATGAAATCAAACACAGCTTGAAAGGAATATATAAGCATTTTGTTTGCCTAAAAATGTCTTCCTATAATTCTTAAAGTATCAGTTGAGCTTCTATTCATTAATGATTAAAGGTGTTTTTTTTATACAGCTGAATTTGTTACTTGGTACAAAGGAAGAGATTTTTTTGTAGACTTTAACTTCAACATGCATAATAAACAGAATAAAAGGATTTCTGAAATTGAAATTAAATCAAAACTCATATTTAGATTGGCCTTAACCTTCACAACAAAATATACAGCTTTGCCAAATGCATCTGCTGTGCTAGCATTCTCTTATTGGTGCACCATCTGTGTATGTATGAACACATTTTCCAATCTACATATATACACCAACTATTTCGGATCACGGCATGTAACACTAGGAAGCAGATAATAGTATTATATTGAAATAATGTAAAAGGAGTACTAATGAGACTATATTAGTGACACAGTAAACAAACAAAGCTTCAACTGAGGAAAATAGTCTGAGTTTATGGCATTCTGCTTAGTGATTGTATGTTTTTACAGCCATAATGCTAACACTGATTCTTTTTTCATTTTATTTCCCATATATGAAAATAAATTAGTTTTCCATACAGCATATCCTGATTATATTTTCCCCTCCCTCCATTTTTCCCAGATCCTCTCTACCTCACCTCACCACTGGATCTACTCCATTTTTGTCTCTCATTATAAAATAACAGGCTTCTAAAGAATAACATCCCAACATGACAAAATAAAATACAAGTTTTAGCAAAAGCTATTATATTGAAAAGGAAACAGCAGCTAAACAACAGAAAAGGAGTCCCACGAGCAGACACAAGAGAGTCAGAGACCAACTTGTTCTCTCACTCAAGACTTCCCCCCAAAAAACGAGCTAATGCTAAAATGTATATTCTGAGGATGTGGTGCAGTCTTACGTAAGCACTGTGCTTGTTGATGGAGCCTCTGAGTTCAAATGCACCTTGCTCATTTGATTCAGAGTGTCTAGTTCTCCTAGTGTCCTCCATACCCTTTGACTTACAATCTTCCTGACTGCTCTTCTGCAGGATTCCCTGAGCTCCCCGAGGGGAGAGATTTGATGGAAATCTCCCATTAAACTCTCTCTCCACGTAAAGCCTGTCTGCGCATCTCAGCATCTGTTTCAGGGATAGTCCAGAGACCTATGGTAAAACTAAACACAACTGGTCCAAAAAAAAAGTCAATAAAATGACTTCTAACGATATTCTGCTTTATTCATAGATGAGTCCATTATCCGGTCATCATCAGAGGCTTCCTCCAGTGTCAGATGAAAACACTGATTGTTTAAAGCAGAGGCACTGTATGCAGCACTCATTAAATGGTCTAATTACAGTTTTAAAATTCATGGCAATTATATAAACTCTATCAGACATGTATCTACTTGAAAGGCTCATCAATTAGGAGAAGACGCTAAAAAGTTAAAGGATGATTTAATAAAAACAATGTGCAATTGGAGCCATTAGTTTGCTTACTCAGAGAACAAGTTCCAAATGCTGGCAAATCATTAGAAATGTAGTATAGGAATTCATTTGACTCTCTTATCACAAAATAATTTCGTCACAAACCACCCTAGGACATTCACATTCTGTTCCCTGAGCCAAGCTATGATTTTTATTGTATTTAGAATTTTAAATGTATTTGAAAATAAAGGCTTAATTTATCAAGAGATAAAAATAACACTAGGTATCATTAGTACTTTAAAATTACAAACATTTTTAAATTTAACAATTTACTCTTCATTAAAATTAGTAGTCATTAAAATGTTTTTTTTCTCTTTTATAGTTTCTGTTAGTAGGATAAAAACTCTCTGGAATATGTTTCTGTTCTGTTGGATCAGAAGACACTGTGGCTCTTACAATCTTCCATCTCCTCTTCCACTTAGCATGTTGAGCTCTGAGGGGGAGGGAGGTACATATTAACCACCAGAAATTGTTAGGCTACATGCCCAATAGTAAATGACCAACAGAAAAAGAACTTGATGGTATTTCTGCAGGCATTTCATTTCATATTGCACTGTTTGACATCTTGTTATGTTTTATTGGTCTTTTGCTTGTGTACTGTAGATTCTGACTATATTTTTTTGTATTGTGGGTGTATGTTTGTGTCTGTTTTTTATGCTAACTTGCCTTTTCCTTCTTTGTTTTCTATTGCCTGTTTGTTTGCTTTCTCTTTTTGTTTATTGCAGGGTTTCAAAATTCTTTTTCCCTTTGAAGGTGTATTTGACTGGTACGCTAAAAATAACCGACCAGCTCAAAACAACAGATATAATTTAATAATTGAAAATGGGGAAACTCTCCCGACCGGAGTAAATGTTCCGATGTCCAAACGGGTAATGCTTACACCACGCGCAGAGAGCGAGTGCACCTAGATCTCAAGGTTTTCTTCTCTGGGACCAGGTCACCACACCAAAGCAAAATGTGATTGGCTGAGCTTCCCCATCATCTCCCCCTTTGTCTAAACAAGATCAGGCCAAATCCAATACAACTATATACAATAGAAACGGATGCCAAATATAAAATTACAAGCAATAAACAATATTAAGCAAGAAACACATAAAAGTTTTACTAAGCATTTTATTTCAAGGAGTCTAAATAATGTATTAAAATTAAGTTTAGCTAAATCATAAGGAGGGTAACTACAATTTTCTAATCTTCAACTCCATCAAAGATCTGAGAAGGGAAGTAATATTACTTGAGTAAACAGGAAGTACAATCGAGAAACTTCCAAGATGTGCAACAAATGACAGAGACAGCTGACTACCTAGGCAATCACCCAGTCTCAATTGCAATGTTGAGGCAATCAACTTTGGCTAAAGCCTAACATAACTGACATCCATTTTTAAAGGCAAGAAACTTTTAAGAACTATCTTACCCTGGCTTGGCAGGATACGACAGTCCTGTTTTATCCATTTACGGACACTCTGTATCACTGTCAGTGGTCGAGGTATAGGCATTTCTTTGCCCAAAGACCATTTCTGCCAAGAAGAAAGGCTCTAGGTGGAGTGTGTTTGGTGCTCAAGGTTCTCTCGGGAGTAGAACAGTGTTGCCAGGAGTGATTGTGTCTCACTACCATGGAACTCTAGGTTAGATTAAAGACCATTTTCTGCAGCTCTTTGAAGAAGTTGAAGATTATAATATCTATACTGAATATAATCTCTATGTATCTAAAGAACCTGATTAGCCTAAATACAAATATGACAAACATAGATGACTAATGATCTATAATTCTCAATACCTATTTAACTTAAAGACTAAGAGAATAAGCAACTGCGCAATAAATGAGGACAATGACCTCCAAATGTAAACAATGTATATAATTACATAAACAATATATACGTATCTTAAACAGAGGTAGAAATGTACACTGCAATATGGTAAATATAAATATATATATATATATCAATACATAAAAAAGTTTTAAACAGAGGTAGAAGCATACTCGTGTACAATATTCAATATAATTTAACTTTGTATCAATATACAAGAATCAATACCAATATAATTGTCTAAAAATAATAACTAACAAATACCAATCTATTATCCCATCACCAATTATACTTCTTTTTTATTTTAAGAACACCCCTGAGCCTACAAAATACCTCCCCCATCCCTCAACCACATACCAATTATAACCAACCCCTAAATGNAAAAGTTTTACTAAGCATTTTATTTCAAGGAGTCTAAATAATGTATTAAAATTAAGTTTAGCTAAATCATAAGGAGGGTAACTACAATTTTCTAATCTTCAACTCCATCAAAGATCTGAGAAGGGAAGTAATATTACTTGAGTAAACAGGAAGTACAATCGAGAAACTTCCAAGATGTGCAACAAATGACAGAGACAGCTGACTACCTAGGCAATCACCCAGTCTCAATTGCAATGTTGAGGCAATCAACTTTGGCTAAAGCCTAACATAACTGACATCCATTTTTAAAGGCAAGAAACTTTTAAGAACTATCTTACCCTGGCTTGGCAGGATACGACAGTCCTGTTTTATCCATTTACGGACACTCTGTATCACTGTCAGTGGTCGAGGTATAGGCATTTCTTTGCCCAAAGACCATTTCTGCCAAGAAGAAAGGCTCTAGGTGGAGTGTGTTTGGTGCTCAAGGTTCTCTCGGGAGTAGAACAGTGTTGCCAGGAGTGATTGTGTCTCACTACCATGGAACTCTAGGTTAGATTAAAGACCATTTTCTGCAGCTCTTTGAAGAAGTTGAAGATTATAATATCTATACTGAATATAATCTCTATGTATCTAAAGAACCTGATTAGCCTAAATACAAATATGACAAACATAGATGACTAATGATCTATAATTCTCAATACCTATTTAACTTAAAGACTAAGAGAATAAGCAACTGCGCAATAAATGAGGACAATGACCTCCAAATGTAAACAATGTATATAATTACATAAACAATATATACGTATCTTAAACAGAGGTAGAAATGTACACTGCAATATGGTAAATATAAATATATATATATATATCAATACATAAAAAAGTTTTAAACAGAGGTAGAAGCATACTCGTGTACAATATTCAATATAATTTAACTTTGTATCAATATACAAGAATCAATACCAATATAATTGTCTAAAAATAATAACTAACAAATACCAATCTATTATCCCATCACCAATTATACTTCTTTTTTATTTTAAGAACACCCCTGAGCCTACAAAATACCTCCCCCATCCCTCAACCACATACCAATTATAACCAACCCCTAAATGATGTCCCTAAACCTGAGGACAAACTCTGCTGGCAGAGGGGACGTTGTCCTCTAAAATCGCTTCCAGCTGTCATGGGGGCACCATTCTTCCTAGGGGGTCCTGTGAAAGTAAATGATGCTTAAATTTCATGATTAATATTTGGTCTGCTAAAACTACATATAGTCTCTGAGTGTTTTGTAGAGGTGTGGCCAGAATATTGCAAAAGATGTGCACCATTTCCGCTAACCAAGTTGAAACTTTCATGTGCAGTTGGTACCAAAAAACGTCAGCATCATGACTTCATATTAACCAGGTGGAGCTGATGTTCTGGGGCCCCATCTTCTTCCTGGAAACTTCAAAGATTACTGCAGGAAAATTTATTGTTTCTTATGGGAAACTTAAATATTATCTATATAGACATATACAGACGTATATTCAATGAAAGGTATGATAAAGACAGAAACAGATATGAGGAAAGGCAAAGAAAGTTTATAAATTATTATTATTATTATTATTATTATTTTGTCTCATATCATGGCTCTTGACATGAGACAGAAACACTGGGTTTCCTCTTACCAACAGGCTTGTAATTGAAGAGAGACTAAACCAGAGTCCAACTACAAAATCAGCTCTATATATTTATAAATAGATGCACATTGATACATATTTAAAAATATGTTTAGAATAATTAATTTATGGAACCTATTCAGTTTTCTTGCTGATCCTTTTTGGGTAGTAAATAGTTTCCATCTGTCAGTATTCAAACATCCAGGGTCTCACTGGTGTGATTATCATCATTGTGGATGAATTGTCATTTCTCCTTTTTAAGAGAACCTTCAAATCGAACCTTTATTAATTTTGATGGTATCCACACTTTTTCCTCTCCTGTGGAAACAAGAGCAAAACCCCTTCCCCAATGCAGTATATCTCCTGGCTTCCATTGTGAATAAACTGGCTGATTTACTTTAGCAGTCTTTTTCATTATCCAATGTCTTTCTGCGCCCTTTGTCCCTTTCTCATTAGCACTGAGAAAATTTAAGGTTAATAAAGCACTATGTAAGGGGCTGGAGAGATGGCTCAGAGGTTAAGAGCATTGCCTGCTCTTCCAAAGGTCCTGGGTTCAATTCCCAGCAACCACATGGTGGCTCACAACCATCTATAATGGGGTCTGGTGCCCTCTTCTGGCCTGCAGGCATACACACAGACAGAATGTTGTATACGTAATAAACAAATAAGTAAATAAATAAATATTTTTTTTAAAAAAAGCATTATGTAATCTATTTTGGGGGGTATTTTTCACCCCTTTCTGTTTCTTTAACATATCCTTTATAGTTTGATTTGATCTCTTTATGACTGCTTGACATGTAGGATTGTATGGTATACCTGTAATATGCTTTATATTATAATAAGCAAACACCATTTCATCTTCCTAGAGACATAGCTGGACCATTATCTGTCTTTATTTGTGCAGGTATACCTATGATGGCCATGACTTCTAATAAATGAGTGATTACTGAATCAGCTTTTTCTGAGCTTAAAACAGTTGCCCATTGAAAACCTGAATAAGTGTCAATGGTGTGGTGTACATATTTTAATTTGTCAAATTCCACAAAGTGGAACACATCCATCTGCCAGATTTCATTCCTTTGAGTATNAAACCTGAATAAGTGTCAATGGTGTGGTGTACATATTTTAATTTGTCAAATTCCACAAAGTGGAACACATCCATCTGCCAGATTTCATTCCTTTGAGTATCCTTTGGATTATTCCCTGCAGGTAGTGGTGTTTGGTTATAGAAAGAGCTTTTCTTTTTAATCTCCTTAGCTTATTGTCACATAACAGAAAGCTCTTTATTCAAGCCTTGCTATTGATGTGATTTTTTTTTGAAATTCAAAGGCCTGTAGCACACTTCCAATCAATAATTGATCAATTTCTGCATTATCTTGTGCTAGAGGACCTGGCAGACCCGTATGGGATCAGATGTGTGTTATGTACATAGGGCAGAGTCTGTTCCTGATCATGTCTTGTACCTGGATACACAATGAAGTCAGTTCTGTATAATCTGGTGTAAATTCAGCAATTTCAATATGCAAGATAACTCTTTTTGCATATTGCGAGACAGTAACTATATTAAGAGGTTTTTAAAAATCCTTTAGCACCATAAGAATGGCATATAATTCTGCCTTTAGGACAGAATCATAAGGGCTTTGTTCCGCCTAACTCAGTTCTTCTGATTTGTAACCTACCTTCCCGGATTTATGGGCATCAGTATAAAATGTATGGGCTCCAGTTATTGGAGCATCATCGATGATTTGAGGAAGAATCCAAGAAGTTCTCTTTATAAAGTTAAGCCTATTGCTTTTGGGATAGTTACTATTAATTTCTCCCCCCAAAATAGCACAAGCTCTTTGCCATGATTCATTGTCTTCCTGTAACTTTTTTTTTTAATCTCATCAGTACTGAAAGACACTATGATTTCTGCTGTGTCTATGCCTGCTAGTTGACAAAGTCTCGATTTACCTTTTATAATTAATTCAGAGACCCTTTTCACATTCGTTTTCAACTTTTTACTTGGTTTAAGTGGTAAAAAGATCTATTCTAAGATAATATCATCTCTCTGCATTAAGATTCCTGTAGGAGAAATCCTGGAAGGCAATATGATGAGAATACAACTAAGCTTTGTATTCACCCTATACATATGTGCCTCCTGTAATTTTTCTTTAACCATTGTCAGTTCCTTTTATGTTCTACCTGTTAATTTTCTGGGACTGGTTGAGTCTTTATCACCATCCAAGGTTTTGTTTAAATGAATTATTAGATCAGGTGTTA